>VZTT01074360.1:0-11887 GCA_013400855.1 Buphagus erythrorhynchus | reverse complement strand
GAGCGCGCGCGGGGGCGGAGCCTCCCTTAAAGGCGCCCGGCGCCTCCGCCGCTCCCGCGCCCGGCGGGGCCGGGACCCGCGCGGGGATCCCCGCGGGAGGGAGGGGCCGCGCGGGCTGTTCCTGCCCGCAGTGACGGCCACCTGCGTTATCCTTAAGGAACAGCAATGGTGATATGCGATGTTTTATCCTGAGAAATCGTTTCAAGAGTATTTTAAATAAAGTATCAACGAACTTTGGCCTTTTAAAAGCAACTCGCCAAATAGCGAATCTCCAAAATTTCCATGCAAAATTTCCAGCAATTCTCCATGCCCGTTGCAGAATTTGTATCAAATGTTGGCCACAACAATTACGGTAGGAAACAAAAATTAAATTATACTTTTTGACTATACACTAAAATATCGAGATTTCATCTCCACTTCTCTTTGAGACATTTTTTCAGGTCTTTACTACATGAATAATAATTGGTAAGCATCAGGAAAATAAAATTTATTTTGTCGAGTCTTGAAACACCCTGAGGAGACTTGTATATTTTGCATTGCTTCATTTATATTTTAGGCATCCAAGAAAAAAAATCCAGAGAAAATGCATATTCTAAATGTAGCAAACAAACAAACAAAAACCATTCAGAGATGATTGAATACAGGAATAAAATTGATAAGAAGAAATAAATTAAAATCCTCCTTCTGTCTTACATTCCTACCTGTAGTTAAGTAGCCAGCCCTAAAAGAATACCCATACTAATCCTGTAGATAGCCTTTCAGGATGGCATGATCTGGAGCAGTGGTGGAGCAGCAGCACAGGCTGCACAATCTCCATCCTTGATTTTTCGAGCTTCTTGGATGAGGCCTGACACAACCTGATCTGGCTGTGAAGCTGGCTCTGCTTTGGTGGCCTCCCAAGGATCCCATCCAGACTCCTTTTTTCCTGTGATTCAGTCTCTGTGTGCTCTGCGCCAAATAGCTCCATGGCTAGTCCTACAGGAAAATTAGTGTCTCACATGATGGCAGTCTGCAAATGTTATTTTCTTGAGACCCTCGTTCACAGAGCTATTTAAACATTCCTAACTTCCAAGTCACGCAGCCGCTAAGCAGGTGTCCTACATGGCAGGGATTTTCATATGTCTATGTCCAAGCTGTTGAGTAATTGTAGCTGCAGTCAGTCATTGCCCAAGTCAGCAATGTGTTGGCAAGATCATAAAAATGAAAGAAAACAAAGTTGTAGGCAGTACTTTCAAAACATCGTTCACTACACTGATGTCACTCTGGCCAAAAAAACAGGAAGTCTGTAATTCTGTGTGTTCGTGTTCTTAAGAGGGCACCTTCATCTTAAAATTAACAGCTTTAATTTACAGTGTAACACCTGTAAAAACAGCTGCCTTTTTTTTTTCTTTTTTTTTTTTTTGCACTGTTACAGCTCAGGTTAATGAAGCCTCAGATCATTTTTCACTACTTGTCTCACTTTTGCACAAATAGATTTAGAAAGTGGCAGTAACATGGTTACCTTGGCTTCCATTGTCACTAACTCACTGAAACTTTACTGTGCAGCATTCATTGCTGTCACTTCTGAGTAACTGAAGTAATTGAAGATTGAATTTTTTGATATAATATTAACAGATAGCACTTACTCTGCAGGCAAAAACTACTACCTGTATGCCAGTGAAAAGGACCTGTATTAATATAATTGATACAATATTCTTGAGAAAGGTGTTGGCTCCTTTGGGGGGTTGTATTTCTGCTTACAGTAGGTTTGAATGGGTGTAACATTCTGCCATCTCATGAAGAAATAAAGCTAAGAAATAGGAGATTCCCCTGTAGAGTAGAAAAAATAAACCAAAAATGTTCATTCAAAATTAACATGTTATTTAAAATTAAATGTTAATTACTATTAAGTATGAATTTAAACCAAACATTTTGGCATAACTTTTTTTCTCACAAGAAACTGTGCATGCACTGTCAATAAAGAAATAGCCAAGAAAATAATTAATAACATTTGTTACAGGTGGTTTCTGTGCAAAAAGCTTGCTGTTTGTCACTATGGGGGAAACAGTATCTAAGGTACAGCAGAGAAGAGCTAATGATTTCTGTATTTAAGTGTTGTCTGCTGCTTTCAAACACTAAAATAAAAATCTAAATTTTGAGGAACCTTAAGAACGCAGCAGTAGCACTGGACCAGATTTCCCTTGGAAAAGGAAGCCTTAGCTTGCTGCACGTTTGAAGCCTCAGGGGAAAGGAAAGCAAGAAGGGCAGATTGAATTATCTGCTTTGCTCATGCCTCAAAATGGCTAGGAGCAAGCACAGGAGAATTTTGATGTATTGGGCTCAAGTTTGCAGATTGATAGATAGCTCTGAGACCCAACTATGTCTCTTTTTCCACTGTCTGTATGTGAGAATAATCTAGAGATAGGAAGAGGCATGGTAGAGCAAAACCTTGCTAATTGTAGAGATGGACCAACAGAACAATCATACGTTTTTACTAACCCTCTCTGCTAAGTGGGAAACTGTCAGCTTGAGGTTGACATACACAGGGATGTGATATTAGGGTGTATTGCATCAAATGTATCTCAGTAGTTGTCCACCAAGGGTAAGTACAGAGAGTTCCTATATCCAGTTTATTTAGATTTATTTATATATCTCTAAACTAACCCCAGTTTCCATGGAGAATAGATTCCAACAGTTTTGTTTCTTTATAATTTACCAGTATAGGTTTTTAAAGTCCCAACCAGAGTATTCCCCTTCTTTTTGTGAAAGATGATTTCATTATATTACAGATTTTACTATAATAAAAATATTTCCAGAGATTTAATCCAACTCTTATTTCCCCAATTGAAGTTTTGCCTCTCATCTTTAATAATCCTGATTTTACATTCTCAAAATGCAGATGATTCCTGTCCTGTTTCACATAATAATACATAAGTTGGTTAGGGTTTTTTTGTTTTCATTTTGGTTTGGTTTGGGTCTTTGTGTTGGGGCTTTTTGTTTGTTTGTTTGTTTGTTTGTTTGTTTGTTTTTTTGTTTGTTTGTTTTGCTTTGTTTTGGTTTGGGTTTTTTTTGTTTGATTCAGTTTGGTTTGGGGGTTTTGTTTGATTCAATTTGGTTTGGGTTTTTTGTTTGGTTTGTTTGGTTTTGTTTGGGGTTGGTTTTTTTTTTTTTCCTTGCTATCTATTGATAAGCCAGGAGTGTTTCAGGCTGTGAGAAAAGAAAAGCAGCATTATTGATGATGACAAGTCCATAGGGGGCTGTAATTGTGAAAGACCTTAGCATTTAGTAGAAATGCTCAAAGGATGACAACAGGGTACTTCTTTTAAGCAAAACAACTGATTTTTGATGATACGTATTTCCTGTCAGAAATGCTTCTCTGGTTTCCATGGGATGAAATGGATGAAGAATGATCCGAGATACCACAAAAATAAACAGATTAAAAAAGAATGAGTACAAGCCAGATGGGCTTCTTAAGAGTCAGCTGAAGGAAGCTATAGGCCATAGAAGAGTTCTCTACAGGTGATATTCTGGGAAGAGGCTATCCTTGCCACAGATACTACTATGTTTGACCAGGTAAGCTATTCTCAAAAGCTTCTCTAACATCAGGTCATCCAAAACAGATACTTCCCTGTAATGCCAGACATTGCTTTTTGTTTTCCTTAAATATTAGGCTTGATTTATCTGGTGGAATACAAATCATATTAATTCAACTATTTTTCTCTTTCATTTACACAAGTGTATAATACTTAAGAATAAAACATGGGATGGCATCAGATCATTTCAATAAAATGATAAACTAAACAATAGATTTCCTGAAAATATTGGTATGTGCTTTTTTCCCCGTTAGCTTCATCCTCAACTGTACCAAAGAGTTTTCTCGTACCAAGTAGCAAATATCCCACACTTACCAGGAGATGTATGTTCTTCCTCATCCACAACATCTACTCTTTTTTCTGCCAATATGCTGTAAAAGAAAATCTCTTCCTGAACCTGACTTAGTAACCAGTTGACTTGTATTAACACGGGAAAGAGGGAAGCCACAATATCCTGCTTTTTTTTCTTTAAGCAGATAGGTTCTGCTTATTTCACCATGACCAGACTGAAAAAAGGAATAAAAAGTGCAGACTAAGTTTACCCCATGCTTTGTTTTGCAATAATTATTTATTTATTTTTTACTGTTCTTCACATTCAGTTTCCATACTCTAATGCCACAGCAAAAAGTGTTTTGAGAAATTCGTGGGCCCAGGGCAGGACATGTTAAGAAATTCACTTATATATTAGTTCATTGCTTTCATCAGAGCATATTGACATATTGTTACTCTGTTTTGAGTAGAACCACACTGCTCCTTTTTGAGGCTATCCGCTCTGTTTGGAATACCCTGTGGAAATCAGCAGGAGCACAGGGGCTATGGAGCATGCTTGGCTGGCACAGGAACTGCAGCTTCTTAGAGGAGGGGGACACTGCTGATCAGCTGAGGGGCAGCATTTGGCCACTGCGATGATAGCACCACATGGATCATTTCCTGTCATTGACAACATGGATCTGTCCACTTGTGTCTGAAGTAACACTTCCCTGTCTTTCTCTCCAGGAAGCTGCTTTCAGACAGTTACGCTTCTTCCTCAGCTACTGTTATAAAGCAGAAATGATCCGTGGATTTGGTTTCCAGCTCTAGAACCAATCACCATGTGAAAAACCTCGGCAGGTGTGCAGATGATGTTTAGGGAAGCCAAGTTAGAAATGGTAACAAGGTAATCTTACTGCAAACCTAACAACCATCTTTCTTGTCTTACCTCAGCCCTGAAACCTGATCCTCTTTCATTCTAGTAAATGGAAGAATCCACACGAATTTAAGGGAAAAGAACCAAGACCCTTTTTCACATAATAAAGAAAGGATTTTTTTTCTGTGTTCTTACCTGAGGTACCTACTGACATGGATGCTCCATTTCTGTGATTTTGCTTCTCAGCACAGGTCATGTGAAAGACACATTCTTACTTCTTCCTTTTGTGAGGAACAAATATACACAAGTGCACCTTTGTAATCAAGATTATGAAATGAGGGCAGGCAGTGTACCTGCAGAAAGCTTCAGTAGGTGATAGCTTAAGACATTCATAATACTCTCCCATATGCAGATGTTAATACTCTCCCATATGCACATGTTAATTTTTCTTTCCAGCTCAGGAAATAAAGGTGGGAGTCATCTAACTAAATATGTGGAATGAGAGAGAATCTTAGTACTAATAGGTCTTGCTCTAAAAATGTCTGCATTGATTTTAAGGGGAGCCCAGGTCTCTTGTCACAGATGTCAGTGAAATGAATTCCACTCTGTATTCAAAAATGGGGTAATTACATGCCTATGATTACCATTTATGAATTTCAGAATTCCCCTGAAAACTTGGACAGAGTTTTGGCATACATCATTAAAACTGCAACAAACAGGAGAAAGCCTCATTTTATTTCCCTTCTAGAGTAGATTTTTTTCTTCTCTCCTTTGGAGTCTGCTTATTCTAAACTAGTAAAAATGATTAATTTTGAGTTCAACTGAAAAGTCACCACAAATAGCACTAGAGAGTAATTTCATATCTTCAAAATAATCCTGTAGCACCAAATCACCCACATTAGGGGTTTTCTAGTGATGCTTCTGCTAAGCAAATTTTCCAGTGCCATCACTTACTCCAAGTTACCAAAAAGTAGTATTATCTTTTCCTACTAGGATATGACCAATGTACAGGTGTGTGGTTTTTTTTTCACCCAAAAACAGAGTTTACATTTGCTTTATTATTGTGAGAAAAATTAATGGATAAACAAGATGAATAGATTCCTGCCTCTCAAACATCCTCTTCCCCAAAATAATGAGAAATGTGGCATTTACTCCTAACTAAAGGAGACTTTAGGCTGGAAGACTGCTGTCAAAATACAGGCAGCATCTGACTGAACATAGAACTTATCTGCAGTTAAAATCACAGAATAACAGAATAGGTGAGGCTGGAATGGACCACAGTGAGTCATCTGGTCCAGTTTCCCTGATCAGGCTGTGTCTCCTAGAGTACATTGCACAAATTGTGCCCAGAGAGCTTTTGAACCTCTCTAGAGATGGAGACTCCACAACTTCTCTGGACAATCTGTTCCAGTGTTTGGTTACCTGCACAGTTAGGAAGTTCTTCCTTGTATTCAGGTGGAACTTCCTATATATTGATTTCTGCATGTTGCCTCTTGTCCTATTTCTTGGTACCACCTAGAAGAGCATGGCTCCATCCTCTTGACACCCTTCCTTTGGATACTTATAGACATTGATAAGATCCTCTCTCAGCTGTCTCTTCTCCAGGCTAGACACTGGAGGATTTGAAATGTAAAATGTAAAACATCAGAGGATTTAGTAAATGCAGCCCACTTTGGCTTAACAGTTAATGTTACTTGACTATCAGTGGCAATGAAAACTTTAAAGGGCTGCAGGATCAGATGTTGGAGCTGAATAATGCTTTTTAGTTGCAGGAATGTTACTAGAGGAGGAAAATACATAGCTGCTAACCACTGTAACTCAGTCTTCCATTACCTTAGGAACAGGCAGTAGTGCTCAGAAATTATCATGCACCATTTTCATAATTAGCCTATAACATATTTGAAAATGTTACCAGGTATCAACATAAAACCTGTTTTCCTAAATGCTTGTCTGTGAGTGTTAATTAATGACAGACTAAAATTTGATTCTTCCTGACAGCAGATTTAATGACAGCATTTTCTTAAAAATGCTTAACCTACCTAATGGCAGTACCTTTGCTGTGGCAGTGGCAACTAACAGAACCAGCTGAAAGGCATAAACACAAACACAAGTTAGTTGTTGTTACCTAAAAAAAGTGTGGCATATTATACGTTGTGCAAAAAAATTGCAAAAATGAATATCTAGCTTAAAGAAAAACAGCTATTGCTTTTATTTTCCCTGTATTTTGCAACTTACAAGCTGGGGGACAGATTTGCCCAGTGAAAGAGAGAGAAAGAATCAAGATTCTTTCAGTGTGTACTTTTTTCCATCAGTCTCTGCATCACTAGACCATGTTGTGTCAGCTTAGTTCAACCTGTAGGCAAGAGAAGTTTGATGTTTGACATATTCTCTCCTACTAACACATTTGAAGACCAACATTTACCATAAACTACAAATGAGACCATTTTGTTCACACATGCACGGAACCAGTTCAAATCATTAAGGTGCCATAGTGCAATTTTAGGGCCAAAAAAGAAAAAACAAGCACACATCAGTCACTACACAAGCTTCTGCTTGTCTCCACAAGCTTGACTATGGTCTTCAGCCTGCATAACAGGTGCTTCATAGAGCTTTAGATATATCCTTTTAGTAGATGAAACTGGGACACTGAGACTTTGCCACAATTTCTCAGCCAAAAAAACCAAGACTTCATAGAGCTGTGCCCCAGTTTAGTTGTTTCTTTGGGGATGGGTTCTTTGGTAGTGTTTTAATTTGAAATCTCTCTTTCCCCACATACATATAGGTGATCACATGCAGGATCACAGGAGAAAAGAAAGACACTCGAGTAGTTCAAGTGGCTAACACAGCAACCAAAATAACAGCTCAAGCCAGGTTTCTGAGCCCCTTGAGCACCCTTTCAGGGCTCTCATGTGAGGCAGTCAGAGCTGCCACCACCAGTTCTGCAGAGGTGCTCCCCGCTCTGCACACTTGTCTCCTCTGCCTAGAGTGGGCTCTGACATGGCTGGAAAGAGGTCACCATGAAGATGTTGCTGGGAGAGGAACAGCAGGTGTTGGAAACTAACAGGGTTTACAAACTGTACTGTGCCTGCATATAGGCCACATGTCTGAGGCTCAACCAAAGAGAAAGACACCGTTTAGCAGACCTGGGCTTGCCACAGGAACTTCAAAAATACCAAGACAGAATGAACCAGAAGGAAGCATTGTCTCTTGGCTGCTTGGGAGCTTTTAGAGTAAAGTAACAAAGATAATTTGGGTAAGGTAATAAACCATTCATTTTGGGTCTGAGATGCTCGAATTTTATGTCATTTTGGGGATTTCTGCCAGAGCTCTTCTGTCGTGTTGTATATCCAGACATGACTGTAGTGCAGCAGAGGGCTTTATTTCACAGTTGAGCATGATTATGTGCTATTTGCTTGATATACTAGAGGCAAGAGTGGCACTGCCTATGAAATTAATTCAGTTTATCAGCAGGGCAGCAGCATAGTTAGTACTTGGGAGTTCAAGCATGAGAATCTAATTAAAGTGGGCAAATAACACTGGTGGCAATCACTGGCCTTCCCTGCAGAGAAGGTGGAGCAGGGGATCCCGGGGGTAGGTACAGCACAGCCTGGGTAAGTGGCCGATGTGCTGGAAGGGTGTGGTTTGTACTCGGTGCTGTGCCAGCGTTTGTGCCGACGCTCAGATACCCACCGAACCCTCCTGTGCTGCTGCACCACGAACTTCTGCGTGTGCGAGTGCCCGCGGCAGAGCCCTTCCATCTGGCCTCTGGCTACTTCCTGGAGCAGGGAAGGAGAAAAAGCCTTTTCAGGCAGGTAAGTGCTCTGCCCAGTTCAATGTGCTCGGGTTGGACATTAGGAGGAATTTCTTCACAGAAAGAACTGGCAAGCACTGGAACGGGCTGCCCAGGGAGGTGGTGGAGACACCGTCCCTGAAGGTGTTTAAGGAAAGACGACATGGCACTTAGTGCTATGGTCCGGTTGACAAGATGGTGTTCGGTCAGAAGTGGGACTCGATGATCTCAAAGGTGTTTTCGAACCTAAATGATTCTGCACGCCAGGAGGCACCTGAAGGCTAGCGGGTGTGAGCAGCAGGGCGGCGCGGGGCCGCCTGTCCTGCCCGCCACTGCGGAGAGGCAGCGTGTGCCCCTCACGCGCTGTGCTGTGCCCGCGCAGGGCTGTGGGCTGTGGGAGGCACCACCCAGCCCTGAGCTGTCCGGTGTGGGATGTGCCACTGCGAAGCTGCCCGCCGGCAAAAGAGAATGGATGGCCTGAGAGTGAGCCCCGTTCTGTTGGCGCGCCTGCCGCGCTACCTGCGTGTCTGTGGCCGTGACGAGAGCCCGCCCCGCACTCACCCGCTCGGCCCGCGGGCGTCTCGGCGGAGGGTAGCGTGAGGCGGCGGCAGGCGGGGGCGCGGCAGCGCCCGGCACTCTCTGCCGGCGGTCCGGGGACTTTCCCCTAGGCGGGCGCGGGGCCCATGAGGAACTGACGTCCTCCGTGCTTAGCCTAGCGAGCAGGTCTTCAGAACATCCATCATCCTACCGGCTTCCGTGAGAATATATAAACGCCACCAGATAGGACAACTTCTAGGGCAGGGTGAATCCTTTTTGCTGTTGTGTTTGCCTCTCTGCTGGTGTCCCCAGGTGATGCACAGCGGGCGAGAAGCCTGGCCGCCCCCGAGGGCCGCCAGGGCCCCGGGCGGCCGCGGAAGGAGGCCACGGAGGGACCGGAACGGCCCCGGGAACAATGCTATGCAAATAGAGCGCGTCGGCCCCGCCCCGAGCCGGGCGGGCGCGCCAGCCCCGCCTTGTGGCCACCGCTGGGGCCGCCCCAGCAACAGGGAGCGGCCGGTGACACAGCCCACACGGGTGCCCACCCGGCAGCGGCTAACAGCAGCCAGCGGGCGGCTGTCCGCAAGGACCCTGCCGTACGTGTTCAGGCTGTGCTAGCAGTTCCCAGAGGAAACGGGAGTCACTGATGGCCGCGATTTCCTGTACTTCCGTAGGAAAAACGGGGACAGTTTTCCTTTCGGTTGGTTGGTTTGCTTTGTCCCCCTGAGACTACTCTGCACACCTACAGCGTAAGTGCAGGTGTTCTCCCTGGCCCTCGTCAGCGGGTCTGACAGTTAAAGACCAGCATCCCAGTCGCTAGAGACCAGGACAGTACCTGGAGGAGAAACACACTGATTTTAGAACTGACAGGACTGCACAAACACTGCTTGCCACAGCCAGTTCTTTCAATTTCTTTCTTTCTTCCTCTAGGGCTAATGAAATATTAATAAATTCTCATTCAGTCAAATAGTGCTTATTCACTTGTATGTGAATCCGTGTGTTGAGCTGCTTTCCATGCAGAATGTGAAATAAAAATAACACACTTCAGCTTTCAGTTTCTATTAAGAGTAGCTACAGACTTGTTCTTTAATGATTCACAGCCAAACATCAAAGAGGAATAACATCCAAGATTTTTAAAAAAGTAATCCTAAGCCAGGTCTTTTAAAAAAGGCATCTAGCACCTCAGCCTTTTAATACAGTTGCCCTAACAGCCCCTTGAGGTCAGTGAATACTGAGAGCTTTGCTTTACAGAGGAGAAACACAGCTTTTCACATTACAACACATACTGCAATTCTGACCCAGAGATCTGGAGATGACCAAACTAACAGCAGAGAAAGCTGTACTACAGAGGGCACAGGATGCAACTCCTGCCCCACAAGCTTGCCCCCACTGTTCCTTACACATGTATACCTCAACAGGGTAAGGACTTGAAAACAGATCTCACTTCCCATCATGAATACCACAGCTCCTAAGCACAGCACGAAGCCTGCCCTGCACTAGAAGCAGAAACCAATTCTTGCACTAAGATGCAATTTAGTACACAGCATTCTGAACGCCGGGTGGTGCTCCAGGAATGCCAAGGGGGAACTCCTGAGAAATCTTACTAGGGTGGAGGGCGACTGAGGGCACAGAAGCATGGGTCAGGTGGAGGAAGTTCTCAACCAGCCATCGGGAAGTGTGAGCACCTTGCAGGCTTCTGGTGCTATGAGCTGGACAGCCACTGCTGTTCAAAAGCACACAGGGTACAGCATAAACACCACTGTGGTTTAGTCTCAAAAATTACAAAGTAACTGGAAGTGGATGTATGTACTACTGAGATCCCAGAAATTCCTATTTGTTCCTTTAGCACTTGATCAATGGATCTGTCAGTCAAGTGTAAGGACACCACTAAATGATGCTAACTACTGTAATAGGACAAGATTAATTCAAAAAAGCACTGAAGACATAATGTTTTTACAATTACATGTCATTTTCCAGTATAGCAAAACATGCAGTTTGTGCAGGTATTTCAGCAACAATGAAAATAAAGGTAATTTCCCACTTTTTTGCCTCAAACTATTCTGTACAGGGAGTAAAAATGTAGCAAAGGAAGGGCTTGATTAGAATGAATGCTTTACAATACACTTTCTGTCTCCAGCAGACAGTAGCATTTTCATTTTGCTTACCTTGGTGTTACAAAAGTAGAAATTTATACTCTACAGGTCCCCTCTATCAGTTTTACAGTATTTCAGCTACACATCTAAAGAAACCAACTCATCCTTGTGGGATTACACCTTGAAGCCACTCAAAAGCTTTACTGAAGGTGTTGCAATGTTATTGAAATGGCTGGAGTATTTACTAGCCAGAACCAAAATACTATAAAAGCTTATCACAGACGTTTTATTGTTTTAGTAGCAGCCAAAATATACTAAGTATAGAAATTCATGTTCATTTGGAAAACAAACAAACAAAACTGTAAATGACACTTCACCATATAAATTAAATCTGCTTACAGTTTTGGTAGCCAAAACAGCTGTGACTTGACTGCTAATTGCTAATTTGCCAATGTGATATTAAATGGGCTCTAACCTGATAGTATAATGTTAAATGGGATCAGGATGTCACTTATATTGCAAGTGCTATGAAAACATCCCATAAAAATAGTCAACCAACTACTTTCTCTCCTAGTATGAGCAACAGTGAACATTATGAGCAACAAGCCTGAAACAGATAATTCAACTTTTTGATTGAAATTTTTAAACAACTTTCAATTATTCAAGTATTATGGTCCCTAAGTACACACTTCTATGAGCCTAGAAAAGATATGGTAGACAATTGAGCACACTACCATCAAATTGTAAGAATTACAAAAACGTCAGGTTT
>VZTT01074359.1:3895-23169 GCA_013400855.1 Buphagus erythrorhynchus | reverse complement strand
ACGTTACTAAATAATCCTCTCCTCTCCTCTTTTGCTGTGCATCTCTGTTTCTGTTGTTTCACTTCTTCCTGGTGGAGGCATTGCCTTTGACCACTGATGGTAATTCTTACACCTAAAGAGGCAGAGTTCATGGATTATTAGTAACATACTAGTATTTATGTCAATTAGAATTAAGAAATAAACCCAGATACTGCAGTAGACTGAATAATGAGCAAAGCAGATGTGCTGAACTCTTCATTCCATGGGAAAGTGACACTAAGGCCTCATCCTCCAGGGTGCAGGGCAGCATCCCAGTGTCCTTGTGAATGTGCAGTCTACCCTTAAGCACAAAAATTGGAAACCAATAAATTATTTTCTTTGAGCAAAATACACTGAGGATATTGATCATCGTATTATTCGTAAGATTCGATTATCTGATATATTGATTTCTTGACCAAATTGTATGCAAATATATAATAGATATTTCTTTATATTACTTTTAAATGACCATTATTAAGTTCTATGAAGTTGTGTTTTGTTTGAGTGTATAAATTAGCTTGTGTGAGATCGACTAATTTTAAACTTGCAAATGCCAGCAAGTTTGCAGACTTTTTTTTCCTCATTCTGACCTATTATTATCAAATAATATGCTAAGAGCCATTTTATTTTTCTGAATACATGATCATATTCTAACAGATACTCCCTGAAGTGTCTGGAGTACAAATCTCGTTTTATGTGTATTAAAAACAGTAGGGAATCTCAAATCAGCTCACTAAATAGCTTTTCTGCAACACCTTATTGAGGAAGAGAAAACTAATATAATTGCCATTTTGCTGTTCTGAAAGTTTTAAATCTGGCAGCCACTGAATTCTGAGCTTATATTGTTTCTGCGTGAAAGCCATTTGAAGGTGAAATGAGAATAAACTTTATTTTATTCAAATTTGTATTACATTGACTAGATTGTGTGTCCCAGGGAGTGGTGTTGCACTTTGCACACAATACTCAGGATCTGATGGGAGAAAAGGAATTGATTAATTAGAACAAAATGTTTAAGACCAATAAATAAATCTAAAGTTTGATGATTTACAGCTCAAGAAAAACTGTGGTGTACACTTACCAGTTTTCAGATTAGTTTTAGATACAGCCAGAGTTCTCTTGTAAACAAATCAATGTATTACATTATTATTCACAGATCTGTTTTGTACCTGCTTTTCATTTTGTGTCAAGTTATCTGATAGGAGGCAGCATTAGGAATACCCTTGGGCCAGTCACTTTATCTCTGTGTGCTTATGTTTATCTTTTGTGTTAAGTTTTGACAAGGTTTTTCTGTCCTTTGTGAGTATTGTGAGCTCCAGAGAACAATACCAGTAGTAGCTGTGCACAGCAGTGGTCTCAGTGCAGTAGCTGAATGTTATGGGTATTTTTTAATAAGCATTGTTCAGTTTCTTTAGGGTTTCTAAGAGGTGTCAGTTTTACAAATGGTATTTTGACTGGAAGGGATAACATTACTATCCATAGGGTGAGGAACAGGCAGTTGTCTTGTAAATGCAAGCCAGCAAAATTATTCAATATTCCCTGAATATCAAGGTCTTGGTTCTGCATTTCTTCTGTTTGCAAAAGGACTTGACATTAACTTAAATGTTTTTAAATTATGGGAGTGTAGAGTATGTGAGCATTTACCAGCACATCTTCAGCTGTAAAATAACAGCTGCTTTTGATCGTTACATTTTGAGTGTGCATTCCTCATAATCTGAAAAATTCATGTGAGTTTGTTATTGTATTCTGCTTCTCTTTCTCCTCCTCTATTGCCTCTATAAATCTACTTGAACTGAAAGGGAAAGCCAGCAAAATTTATTTGTGCAGAATTTACAGACAAACAATCAAAATTTGCCAAGACCGGACAACATGAAAGTAAATGTGTAAATTAGAACTGGACTGCAATGAGAAAAATGAATAATTCATTTCAGTGTTCCTGTGAGAGAACATAAGTATCATTTAAAGGATGACTATAAAGGGTAGGAGAGGAAGATCTGGGGTTTTTCATTATTGCTGCCAAATACACTTCACACTCTTATTTAAACACAGAATTCTTTCAAAAATTAGAATTAAATTAACCTTGATAATTATTTGAAGAAAACCTGAAAAATGGAAATTACTTTTCTGAAAATATCAACAGATATGTGTTGGAGTATATATTACAGAGATACATACTGATATTGTTAATATTAGTATTGTAATTTTGAAAATGAAATTCACAAGGAAGTATAATTCATTTTCCTTCTTCTCACCTGGCAAATCAGTTCTGAGGTACTGAATGCAATAGAAAGCACTATCTTTATGTGACTTGAAGTGAATTCTCTATTCCTATATAAAAAATGTCTGCATAAGTGAAGGTATTTACACACTGTGTAAAGAGCTACTGCTTGTATGGTATATATAGATAGCTGCTGTATGGATATATACACATATGCCCACACAAATGTGTTGGTTTTGAATAAAAGTCATCTGTGATTTTAAATTAATTCATTATTAAATTATGTTAATAAAACCTGAGATTCTCAAAAGTTCCCAAGAAACACTCTGTGCCTCAGAGGCTGAAGTTCGTTCTGAATTAGTCAACAAACCAGAAATCACATGTACTGGTGTAATTACAGCATTAAATATGCTGGGGATACAATCCATTGAAAGTCCTTCAGCTGCTTGACTGGACTTTGCATCAAGTTTCTTTTTCAGCAAATGTTTGTTTGTGGTATTCCATTATATACCTGTCAGTCTAGGACATTAAGAGTGGTGGACATCAGTGACCTGTTAGGAAATCTCTCTCTGACATCTGCTATTAGATCTAAGCTGTGAAGTGGAGTAAAGCACAGATTGGCTTGTAGGAATGACAAAATATGTATATTAAAAGGATTCTCCTATATCCTGAAGTATTTATGGTGCTTCTTACTGTTTTATGTCTGAAAGAAATAACAAAATTTACCAAGATAGTAATATTTTTGGTGGGTTTTCATGTTACTTCTGTGTAGCCAATGAAAAATTCATAAAGCTCACAAGAAAAATATTAAGGGTCAGTAGTTCAGGCTACAGTATATATATAGGTACATAATGCACTATGCATTTCAAAATCTGACAGTTTAGTTTACTAGGAATGCTTTATTCTTGATTTTACAAGGTCAAATAAAATAATATCTGTGTGAAAAATAAGGAGTATTCTCTAACAGCATTGTTTCTACAAGTAACAATCTTTTGTCAAATTTTTAAAGAATATATCTTAGATATATTTTTGTTTGAATAAACTGTTTGAGTAGCAGAAGAATTTCAGTATATATGCTTTATTCTGTTACCTATAGAATTAGTCAAGATTTATTCTGAAATTAGACTTGTCTTAAAGAATGCATTTAAATTGCAAAGTTTTAGTTTCTAACCTGTGAAGCCTGAAAGCCCATGAAAAAATGCAATAAAATTAAGGATGAAATAAATACTCAGTGAATGTATGCAAATTGGAAAGATTTCTACATTAGTCTTAATGTGCCTGACAGGATTTGCTTCTGGCATTTTTTTCTTTTCACCTACAAATGTTGTTGAAATACTACTTTTTTATTATATTTCCTATGTAAATTTTGTTTCTCAGTTTTCTTTTCTTTCCCCCATTTAAGATTCCAGAGGCTTATTTTATTAGAGATCCTCATACTTTCCTCCTTACAAAGGACTTTATTAAGGTATATATGTCCTTTTTAGTGCAAAAAACCCCCAAAAGCTCTCTCAAGACCTGAACTGCATGTCCTCACAGGTTAACATTTTCACATGTAATGCCAGTTGCTGGAGATGAGAATGGTTAGTTGGTTAACTGAAGCATGCTTGAAAGGAGAAGCAAAGCTTGTCTACAAAATACTAACACTTGGATGAGTCTGCAGCCTGGGAGGAGAGCACCGGGTGAATTTTCTGGACTTTTTTCATGGCTGACTTGGGATATGCCTGCATTGTCACACAGTGTGTTGACCTCTCTCCTTGATGCATATTGCTCCTGACAGTGCCTCTCCTTTGCCCGCAGGCCATGGAGGCGCAGATACAGAACTTTGGACAGACGCCATCGCAGTTGCTCATTGAGCCCCATCCACCTCGGAGCTCTGCCATGCACCTGGTGAGACATGACTGCTGGCTGGGAATGCATTCCCTTTGAACCTTAGGAGCCCTTGTAGGTCATGAAGTACTCATTAAAGCAACACTTTTAATGCCCCCCATTGCCCATGCAGCCATGCTTGCTTCTGGTTGCAACAAATCACAGGGCTCTAGCAGAGCAAGGTGGAGGTGTGACGAGCTTTAGCTTCCTATAGTCCTGGATTTTCCTTACTAATATGCTATAAGAAGGCTCCATCTTAAAAAATATAAACTTGATAAATACATGTTTGCAGTCTTGTTTCTGCAAGTAGTGGGAATGATTGCAGTCTTTCCTTAGAGTATGTTGTCCTGTTTTAAAGGATGCATTGTTCGGGGCTGATTTATGAACAATTTCTGCTTGACAAAAATGAAGTATTGGAGTTCAAATCATGCTGGAATCCTCCTGCCCATTCCTCTGGGAGAATGAAATGTATATTTTGAGTTTCAATTCAAACTCTAAAATTCATTTCCATCACATTCTTCTCCATGCTTCTCACAAAGAATTGTATGAAATAGCTAGACTGAACAAGACAGATTTCTGTGCCCCTGAGTGCCTTTGATAAAATGCTTAGAGCTAGACTTTTCTTTAAGCTTTGTAAATCAACAGTAATACATGCCGTAGTTTCAATCATTTTATCTGTCTATAAGGAATTCTCTCTATCTAACTATACACTGTGAAAGTGGAAATTGATCTGGAAGTGGTTGTATTATTTTAAGTGTATACAAGTCAAACTTAGGTAATATTTATTTTACATTCTTAAAATATGGATAATATATTTTTAATAATTCAAGGTGATAAGCAGAAAGGAATATTTGACCTTTTAGAAATAGTTCATTTTGTTATAACAGTGGCTGAAAAAAACCTCCTTGAAACCAGTACTCAATAGCTATCCTTGTCCATGTACAAACAATTGTGTCATTTGTAGAATCATGGAACAGGCTTAGGGTATTATAACCTTATTAGGTTGCAGACTCCCTAATAAGCATACGCTTTACATAGAATTAAATTGTCTATGTTTGGAAGTTTTGTATTTCATATGAGGAATTCATTAAGAAAAATATCTGTGAGTTTTTGAGTCACTCTTAAAATTTCTTTTTTCAACTGTTGTAGTTTATAGAATTAATGTTTATTATGTATTAATTTATTAACTCATTAAGACATATCTCTATTTTATGAATATTAACTACTGAATAATTTTACATTTTACTGTATGCTAATTAATGCTAATGGTCATTTTGTACCCTATAATGATAACCCTTACCATACCTATTCTCTATTTATCCTCGTGTAATGTTCCAATAATAGCTTGTGGTCTTGCTCTCCTCCATCACTAGAGTAGATACACAGGTAGTGTTGTTTTCCCTGTATGTGCACATGCTTGCCTGCTCTTTTTTAACCTCGTTATCCCTCAGACCTCCTCACTAATTGTGTTATCCCTTCTGTTTTCTTCTGCTCTCTTCTCCTTTCTACTCAACAGTGTTTCCTTCCACAGAGCCCCCTCATGTTTAAAGATCAGATGCAGCAGGATGTCATCATGGTGCTGAAGTTCCCATCCAATTCCCCTGTCACACACGTGGCAGCCAACACACTGCCCCACCTGACCATCCCTGCCGTGGTGACTGTCACTTGCAGCAGGCTGTTTGCAGTCAATCGGTGGCACAACACAGTAGGTAGGTCCTCGCAGGCACACTTCATTCAAATCTGAAGACCTAAACAATGCAGCTTTGAGTGCAATTTAGCTCACACGCCTGCCTGTGCACCAAAATTTACTATTTCTTCTGGTTTGTGTCAAATAATCACAGCTTCTGTTTTCTCTGGTGTCATTCCTAGAAACACTCTCCTTAACAGCAGCACATCACCATGGCAGCCAATCAATTTGTGGTTACTTCAGGATCAGTCTTTGATATAATGCTTTTCAGGGGACTGCTGTTGCTATTGATACAGCAAATATTAATATGTCCCAGGTTTCAGGAACACATACTGGCATGCTAGAGAGTATATATCCCTACGTGCTGCTTGAGAGAGGTTTCAGGATCTTGTCATAAGCCTTCCCCTGGGTCACTGCTGGATTATCTGGGACCCTAAGCAAGCCTAAACAGCCAGACACTGAACTATTCTGAGAAGTTTCCTCATTCCCTCACAAAAGCCCATCCAAGAGAGCCATCCCAAAATTCCCTTCCAGCCCCTCTGCTCACCTCTGCATATTGCCATTAGGACTGTCCATGTCACTTGGGCATGCAGGTGCTAAGGCTGTTCCAGGCATCCCTAAATAGGTGATGGGGCCATGAAGTACATGAGGGAGCAAACAGGTTTGATTTTCTCAGGTAGTTTCCTGCAGCGATAGCCCTTATGCTGTAATATCTGGAAATATTTATAATACTCCATCGGGTACAACTACATTACATGTAAAAAACGCTTTTTTCCCATTGCTTTAAAACAAAAGGTAAAAATCTAGAGGGGGGGGGGAAAAACCAAGCAAACATTTTTTAAAGTATTTTGTGACAATGTCCTCAATGGAAGATTCCAATGTCAGGAATGATTCAGAGGTGCAGAAACTGTACTGTGTTGTTTTAATACACCTTTGACTAACATTGATTGGATAATTCCTAATTATTTTCCCTCAGTTTTTCAGGGATTCTGTCCAAATACGCTATACCCATCATCATTCACGTCTCCTGTATTTGAGGAAGTTTATTTAGTTCTGGAGTATCCCTTCCTCATCCAGACTCTCAAATCAAGAGAACTCAAAATGCCTACCCATACTGCACTGTGAAGGAATTAATCTCATTGCTATTGCAGTATGCTGGAGCTCAAGGGTTTCCCTAAAAACTGTCATTTGAAGTCCTTTAGTTTAGCTGAAGCTTTGTTGGTCTTCATGATGCATATGACAGTAAGGTTTTAAGTCTTCCTCTGTACTCCTGTAAAACATAAGCCATGTTGCAAACATTCAGAATTCAAGGCATGAACCAAACATAAATTAAATTTCATACCATTTGTAAACCTCTGGTCTAAATTGCAAAAAAATAAGATGGAATACTCTATAAATATATTCTTATAGAAAGAGATGAAAATGAAACTGTTTAAAGAATCAAACCTCATTGTAATGATTTTCTTAACTTTTACATGCTGCTTGGCAATTTTGCTTATTTTGCAGGAGGCTAATCCAGGACAGGGTATCAATTTCCTACTATTGCCATAATATTATTTTAATAAAGCATAACTCTAGTATAAAATATAGGTTTATGCACAGAAATGTATGCACAGACCACTTGTTGTAGGATGTATGTAGAGCTTTGGAATTAATAAACAGCAGGAGACATATACATAGACATCTCATAATAGAAGTGAATTAATCTAAGTAAATACCAGTAAAAATCTGTCCCAAACTGTTGAGTTTTGAAAGAAGAGACAGAAAGAAGGGAAGGAGAAGTTCTCAGAGCAGTGTCTTTCTGAAAATGGCAGAGCTACCTTTTCCTTGGGCTTTATTAATCAGGAATCTGTATGTCCTGTTATAGAGGATATTCTTGTGTAATGTGTCAGCTTGTGACAAAAATTATGTTTTCAGTAGTGGCTATTTGATTTATATACCAGGGAAAGTGCTCAAAAGAGCCAAAGCAATGCTATCTGTGCATGAGAGCAGATAACATTAAATTTGGAGCCCCTCATGCACATTTGAACATCTTAAGGACTGCTCAGAATAGAGTTAACAGGAATAATTGTGGCACATTTACTGTAGCCTACCATTTTACATCTAAACATTTTAGATAAATCCATGAAAAGATCCAAGTTTCTGTCACATACAAGTTTCCATATGTAAGAAACTCATAACAATGTTTAATCTAATTAACTGTATTTTCTGTGCTAAAATCTCTGCTCAAAAGTTAAAAAAAAATATCTCTTACACTATTTTAAATGAATGTGTGTGGCTGCAAAAGTTGTGATGAAGTTGACTCTTCTACATTTATAGTTACTTTTACATAAAGGAAGAATTAACAAATGCATATTTGTGTAGCACAGAGGAAGAAATCTTAAAACAGTAAGAAAGCAAATAGTAAAAAGTTACTTTCTAAAAATATGTAATAATCCAATAATGAACTTTTAGACCTAGAAAAGTCTTGTCAAAAGGTTTCTATGTGCTTTATTCTTCCTTTCATGTATAGGCCTTCGGGGAGCCCCAGGATATTCCTTGGATCAAGCCCATCATCTTCCAATTGAAATGGATCCATTGATTGGTATGTCAAGATGAAAATGTAGCAATATATTTGAAATTGGCATTTTCAGGAGTTATTGATTAAGTTATATTTGTATGTTCTGCTTCGTTTAACACAGAAAATAGGAAAATATTTATTCTTGTCAGTCCGGGAAAACTAAAAGCATTAGCTATTGATGCTGAATGAATTACATGAGTGCTATTTGTTATTAACATCACCAGCAACTGGTATTTAAGAAACAACCAATTTAGTCAGTTACCTTGTCAGCCCATATCTATAATTCTGCTCTCTTATCAGGTCACATTAGTAAAATAAAACGTGAGGGTCCTGTGGAGTTAGCATTTTTTTTTTTTTTTTTACAGCCAGCACTATGTTTATCAGTGCAGATGCAGATCCATTTATTTTCATTCACTTTATGATTTGGATTTAGTTGACAATGCTAATTTAATAAAGAAAAGACTGGACTTTAAATTGATAGTATTTTTTAAAATTCAGAAATTTCGAGAAAGTGAATTATTTGAGAAATAGCATCTGCTAAAATTGTTAGAATGCAGGACTTCCTAATGATCATAAATTTTCATTAATTGCACTTATTTGATTTGGGGGGGGAGGGAGTTCAGTAATTTGAAACAGATATTGGGGATAAGGAAGGTTCTTAGGGGTAAGTTTGCAGCATTGATGAGAAAAAAAAAAACATTTTTAAACGTAGCCATATATAAAGTTCCATTTTTGTCTGTGTCAATATTCATGTTCAAAAGATTTACATAGAAGTACCTCAGGGAAGTTACCTTTCTCATTCTGTGTGCTTCATTTCATCTCACATAATGACTGGTTTTCTCTAGATTTTTCTCTCACAAGCTAAGGCACATCTATTGCGCTCATCTGTTTTGGAAATTTGAGTAATTTGCTATTTATTATCTTTCAGCTGGTGGACATATAGGGTCTGGTAATTTAAATATGTGTTCTTAGAATGTATGTAAACATGATACTAACATCCACAAGCAATTTTAAAATAGAATGTAGTGGGGGGTTTTTGGTTGAATCTCTTATTTCGTGCAGTTGTGAGCAGTTTAAGTAGAATAGCAAACAATAGGGGAAAAATCAGATTATTATCTGCATTAAATTGTGTTCTTATGTTAGGAGAAACGTATTTCTCAGAGTGATTTTTACCTCCCTAACTTCGGGTAACTGAAGTTAGTTGTCAAGATTCCCTCCATAACTACTGTAGAAAGACAAACTCTCTTCTGGAGCTGTCTAGCACTTAAGACAGCTATTACAGTGTGAGATGACTTGTCATGTGAAAAAATGTCTTCTTCTCCAGTGAGACTGGATGGAGTGGGTAAAATTAACTTAGATTATCTACTCAAGTTTCAGAATGTTAATATTTAGATGGAACACACTTCTGTGGTGTTGCCATATGTTGTCTGTTGTGTCACAGGGAGGACAAAGCACATTAGCTGGGGTCTCCCAGTCATTAGTGTCCTTCTAAACAGCTCTGTTTGGCAGTTGGGTTGGTGGGATTCTGCATTAACCTTTTCCCTCTGTCCAGAGGAGTTTCTAGGTATCATTGCCTCTTTTAAAAGTACTGTCTGTGGCCTGGGTCCCTGCTTGAGGAGCAGATGATAAAACTTACTTTTCCTATACTGGAAAATCCCATTAGGTTTGAATAGATTCTGGAATCATAAAATATGCTGAGTTGGAAGAGACCCATCAGGAGCATCAAGTCCAACTCCTGGTTCTGTGCAGGACTTCCCCAAGAGTCACACCATATGCCTGAGAGCATTGTCCAAACTCTTCCTGAGCTCTGTCAGGCTTGTCCTGTGACCATGTCCCTGAGGAGCCTGTTCCAGTGCCCAAAGACCCTCTGGGTAAAAAAACATTTTCCTGATATCCAAACCAAACATCCCCTAACTCACTTTTGCGCCTTTTCCTTGAGTCCTGTCCCTGGTCACAAGAGTAAAGAGATCAGTACCTGCTCCTCTGCTTCCCCTTGTGAGGATGCTGAAGATCACAATGAGGTCTCCCCTCATTCATTGTTTGAGTCCTTGTGTCTTTAATCTGGTTAAGCATCTGGAGGTATGGGCTTGTCAAGGCCAGGCAATACAAGCTGTTTTCTGTAGAAGAGATAACAACCACCAAGAGTTGGCTCTCTGCAGTATTGTTAATATTGATTTCATATTTTATATGGACTTCTGCCACTTTCCCCTAGTTCAGATTGTTTGGGGGTCTACTTCTGCAGAGCACTAAAATTATTACCATATATTATGCAGTGCATAAAGCAGCTTATAAGAGAATGTCATCTCCTGTAAAATCTTATCTCTTATTCAAAGGGGAACTGGAAATCTCACAATAATTTTGTATTTCTGACACACATATAGACAGCTCTAAATGTTCATATTCAAAATGCTTACTCAACAACAAATTCACAGTTCATTGAAAGTTAAATGTATTCATTTTCTCCTGTAAATGGATGACAGGAAGGTGTTGGAATGGCTTACATGTAAAATGTGTTTTGCATTTCGTTACAGCCAATAACTCTGGTGTGAACAAACGTCAGATCACAGACCTTGTGGATCAGAGCATCCAGATCAATGCACATTGCTTCGTGGTCACGGCAGATAATCGCTACATTCTTATCTGTGGTTTCTGGGACAAGAGCTTTCGAGTTTATTCCACAGAAACAGGTGACCTCAAATACAGCTCTCTGGTTCTCTGGTTTAACTTTTGAAAACCATAGTTATTTTCATGAAATTTGTCATATCAAAAGGATCAACCAAACTTTTTGTTACAATATTTTCATGGATCTATTATTTCTAGCTCTATTTATTTCAGGTTGTAAGGAATTAGGTTGAATATCCTGCTACAGGAACTAATTTTGTTGCTTTGTCTGATTACTTAGCCTAATACCACTCAGTATATTGCTAAAAACAAATTGTAATAATAGAAAGGAGGAGGTGATAATCATAGTAAACCTTAGTTTGACATTAACATAGAACAAATACACATTTTTAAACTAATAGTGTAGCACAATTAGGGAAAAGTTCATGTATATCACTTATGTATATCACTCATTAAATTCATAAGTACTGTTCTAATGCCATTGCTTAAATACTGATGAAGCTGTAACTCCACTTAATATTCAGTGACTGCAGCACTGCCTTGATTTTCAGAGATAAGGGTTAGACTGTGGATTGACACAGAGCACAGCATTCAATAGGAACGAAAAAAAAGGCGGAAAAAAAGTTTAATCTTTGTGATTTTTCAATCTTCTTGTAGCATTTAATGAACTTTAATTACGGGACATGAGACGAAAGTTACATTTGAACTGAATATTAATCATATAGTTAATGATTTCTAAATGCTGCAAGTACCTTAAAAAACTGAATTTGTATGACTTTGCATTCCCACCAGGAAAATTAACGCAGATTGTGTTTGGCCACTGGGATGTCGTGACTTGCCTTGCCAGGTCGGAGTCCTACATCGGGGGCGATTGCTACATCGTGTCTGGGTCTCGCGACGCTACCTTGCTGCTGTGGTACTGGAGTGGCCGGCATCATATCATAGGTGACAATCCAAACAGCAGTAAGTGTCCTTTACATAACTCCTCTCTCAGAGGTCTTCTGTCACACCTTTTTGTTTTAACATTCCCTCTTTCAGCTTTAGAAAGAAGCTTATCACCAAATATATCAGTGTCTCGGTTTAGGGCAAATTTGGGAGAAAACTTCCAAAGGCCCCCCCAAGGAAGCAAACCCAAGTGCCCCTCCCCCAGCTGCTTTGGGAAAAAACTTCCTCAGGGAGAAGTGGAAAAAACCTGTTTATTCAACAGGCAAAGCACTGCCCAGCACAAAAAAATGAACGCTACCAAACAACAAAATCTCTCACTGCTCTGAAGAGATTACAAATTTAGAAAGTCTCTCTCCTGTGGGTGGTAGCTCGGCTCAGTCTGTTATCTGTCCCTCCGGCGCTGGAAAATGCCACTGCCCAGGCCAGGCCGTGGTGGGCTGCAGGTGCAAGCTCATGGTGCTCCCCCAGGTCCCCAGTCCAGAGCAGGTTCAAATAATTCCAGGGAAAAAAAAAAACAACTTTCCGGGGAACTTATCTGCTTCAGTTAGTCAAAACCTAACTAAAAGCAAAGGAGAGCTCTCTCTGCTGTCCACCACAGTGACACAGTCCAGGAGACGAGACGATGGAACTCCTATCTCTGTGTTCTGAAAACAACGGCCTCAGACATTCCACCCCTTCTCCTCCCTGCCACTTCACGCTCAAATCCAGCCTTAAAGGTACAAAAGTTATTCCTGGGCTAAACAGACAAATGGGGGTACAATTCAACATGACAAAGTCACCCCAGGACAATCAGGAACTTTGCCTACAGGTTGAAAGTTGGCATAAGAAGAACACCCCATGCTAAGCAGTGCATTGATTGCTAGCCAAAAAAAAATGTTTAAACACTCTCTACATGTTAAGAGATAATAGGATGGGAGTATAGTTCCTAAGTTTGTAATTGCCTTTATCACTTATAGCATCACGTCATCATAAACTAGAACAAGATGGTAGTGGCCTTTAAGTGACAGGACATATATCACTATATTTTGACTTCCCTTTCCCTGGAAATATTTTTTGGCATTTTAACTTACTCCTTTTATGCTACAGCATGCTATATCAGCTGCTTGCCTTTTCAAAAAAGGAATGTCTCACATGCCATTGAATTAAATGAGACTCTCTTGAGAAAGGTCTTTCTATAGTTTGGGGAATCAATCTGACTGAATAAAAATAGAAGAAGATAAAATGTCAGGAAAAGTTTAGATTTCATTTGCATGGGACTATCAGTGCTTTGCAGAGTGAGGGGACACAACAATAATATTAATTTATATAAAAAGGCACTTAAAGTGCACCACTAATTTAAAGATCCCATCACCCAAGCCAGAGATATGGCTGCAGCTAAAGAGCAGCATTTATCCGTACACTAGATCTGTTTTATACAACACTAAATCCATTTCACTTAAAGAAGTTTCTGATTTCTAATGATAATTTTCAACAGAAGGGTTTTTTCTGTGGATAAAAATGGAAGAATCTGTCGCTATCAGTTTTGATCTCTGATTCAAATACTGACTTGAGGCAATACTGTCAGTTACGGACATCTAGGTGAAAGTATTTCTTCAACTGAAAGGCTGGTAGAAAAGTGTTTTATTTATTTCAAAGTAAATATTTTTTTAATTTTGCAGCAGGAAACTTTTTATTGAATTTTGATTTTTTTTCCCATTTGTCCCTAAGCAGAGTAAAAGGGAGACAGATGAAAGCCTTGCTTTCTCACCAGATTTTATTTGCTTTCATAACAGAGAGAATAGAGGGGAAAAATAGAATAACAAATTTTTCTAATTTTTGCCTATATTCAAGGACTTTTTAGTATGTAATTCTCCAATATGGATAAATTCAGTATGACAAGGATTTTCATGTCTTAGCAGTCTGTTTAGATTGATGCCATTTTTCTTCTTTGAATGTCTGTGTGATTCATATTAAGTATTAGTCATTTCTATGTTAAGAGAAAAATAAAAAGAGGTTTCTACTCTCATTAAAGAGAAAAACTGTAAGACTTTCCCCTTACCTCCTTTGATTACAAAGGGCTTGGACAGCCTTGCAATTAGCATCTCCTTTCTGGCTGATACAAACGGCTTCAATTCTTTTCCAGATAGAATTATTTTAGTGGTATTATTCTGTCATCACATATCTGAATGCACAAAAGTGGTACTTTTTGGTATCTCAGATTTAATATCTTATCTGTATAACTTTGGAATTGTCTGCCTTGGAGGTCTTTAACTTTATGAAAGGAAGGATATGACCTGGCTGACAGAAATAAATGAAAACAAAAATTACTCATATGACTCTCTCTCTGTCTCTATCTCTACATGGATAAGGCACTGTTTTGCTGAAGAAATGGCCTTATGGTCATATTAATAGGAGATTGTGCTGCAGATAGTCATGTTCAGTCAAATGAAATCCTACAGGCACAGGTAACAGCACTCAAGAAGACTAAGTACCCAAGACCACTGTGGTAGCTTTGAAGCATATTGATAAGATTTTTTAATATTCATGTTGAAGACATGTTGAAGACTCATGCTGAGGAAGAGTGATGGCATTTCTATTATTTCTGTCTCTATTCATTGGATTGAAGCACCATGGATACTAGTACTGTACTATAACCAGAACTATATGTGTTGGAAACATATCATTATTAAGAGCTGCTTTGACTTTTCATGAACATACATTAATAAGCATAGATCACAAAAACAAAGGGCCTTTAAAAAAAGAGGCCTTTAAAAACTTCTACAATTACTAACTATTTCTGCTGAAGTAATGACAAGTAGTATCTGCTTTCTACCACAAACAGATATATGATTAAGATTCCCTTTAAACTAATTTCCAAGAGTGAAACATTCTCAACAATCCTTATGAAAATATGTTTGAAGTTTTACATAGTTAAAGCCACCGAAGTAATAAAGAAATATTTTCTAATGTACTCTTCAATAGCTGCTGTTAGAAGGTTAGGATTTACCTTGTAGGAAAAATGAAAGTGATATGATCAATGTAGATCAAATCCAATAACTTAACATCTTTAGAATTATTTTCCAGAAGGATGTAGATGATATTTTCAGGGGGAAAAAAGGGATATTGTTTTTTTTTAAAATATTTCATCTAGAGACACAGATAATGTGTTTTATACCACAGGATATAGAAAGGTGAAGAACTCAAAGAAAAATGTCAGGTATAGTAATTTTCTGGGTAAGATGTTTGACTTTATAATTATCTTTTAAGTCGAAAGACAGTTAATTATCAATTTCAGCTTCAATACATCCAGTTGCCAAAAGGAACTTTAGTTTATGTAGAACCTTCTGCTGAAATACCTGTACAGGTGTATGTTCAGTGGGTCACCTCAGCTGGGTCTGTGGGAAATACAGAACCACCTCTTGTTTAAAGAGGAGAATTGAGAAAAGATGCAAGTGATTGATCTAGCTCAGTAGTTGAAAGCTTGCCTATGAAAGCATGATAAGCTTAATTTTATAATTTTGAAATAATTTTTTCAATCAATACATGTGTTAAGTTGTCATTTCTATTCTAGAGTAAGTGTCAAAAATTAGTTTCTGGTTTAGTTTGCACTTGGCACAATTTCTTGACACCTCTCACAATCCCTGTGAGAAGAGTGAAATTTTACCAGGTTTTAAATGTAATGTTTTCCATAGTTTTCTGAAATATCTTGTAGGAAATCTTCTGGTTAGAGTGTCCAGGAAGTAGGAGACTACATTCTTGACCTGTAGAGACCGGAGGAATTAAAGCCCTCATTCCCATATTCACAAGCATGTGCTGACTATCAGCTATAAGTTAACATAGGATGGGCCCCTGAGAACCTCCAGATTTGGTAGAAAGCATAATTCTTTTCTATGCTCATATTTATGCATGTTACATGTCATGATGATTGGATAGAGATAAATCAAGAAATCAGGAGTGGTATGCTACATACCTTCACCAGCAGCATGTAGGGCAAATCTTGTCCCTGTTTGTACTTTCTCCAGTTCAACATTGGTTTCATGTCCATGCCATTGCTAAGCTCCAGCAGTGGTGATGTTGGAGGTCCTGTTAAGACTAGACTAGAGGCTGGTGTTTGGGAATACTTCTGGAAAGTAAGGGATGTGGCATGATTTCCTGTAGGCTGAAGGGCAGTTGAATGCAGGGTTTATGTATGTTTGAACTTCCCTTTGTTTCTTTATCCTTGCTTACTTAAGTACCACCTTTTGGAAAAACACTGAACTGAATGAAGCTTAGTCCTATTGCCAGGGTCAGATATCTACTTTCTAAACCAAAATTGCCCATCTGCAATAGCTAATCTGGATCTGCACCTTATTAAGTTGATGACCACATTGTATAAATCTGCTGCAGTTGTGAGAACAGTGACAGGTATCTGTTTTCTCTTAGTAAGACACGGCACATGCAAAGGACATCGTTTGCTTATTTTATTTCTTTGAAGTGATATGGGAAATGTAAATCTTTGCAGTTCTCAAAGACTGAATAGAAAAATTGTTCTGATGGAGTTTGACAATTTGTGTTTTGATTTTTCTTCTCTTATGATATATAGAGATTTGTTTTAGCTGTGTGCTAATTCGTATACAAATTTCTTCTCACATGGCAACTGTATTAGTCATCACAAAAAGGAGCAGAGAAAGTACATGATATGCCCTGGAGTTCAACATGTATCATTATAGCTGTTTTATTTTTATATTTTATGATTACTTTATTGAATGTCTCTTTCAAACAAGTGACTTTGAAAATGAGAATTATCTCAGAGTCTTTGAACCGATATACCAAAGTGGATGATAGAATTGCAGAAAAGTGAGGGACAGATGCTTTCATCTGAAACAGACACAAATTCAGAAACTAATTTGGAAGTGATAAAAATTAATTTGCACACTTTAATTGGAATCAGACTCCTGCATGAAAGAAAGGAAGGGTAGGCAGCTTGTGCTAAAGGCTGATTGAATTTTTTGTCAGGTAAGTATGTTGGACCTGGCCGCTTATCCTCTTGAGCCTCTCCGTGCAATATATTGCATTCACCCTCTGACTGGTGTTCTTTAAAAGGATCAATGCTATTCCTGGCTTTTTCCCTAGAGCCTGAAATTTCATTGATCTTGGGACTTGACATTTCTCATTACCTATTGTAGCTTCCAAGAGGATGGTCACAAGAGGTGTGGGAGTTAACCCCACTTTTTCTAACAGCAACTGTGCTGACCATTTAAAAAGTGCTGTGTCTATCAGCCATAAGATGGGTTTGTCTAGCATTATAACATAATCTTCAAAGGTGCTAAAAATTCATCCTGTCCCAATGAGTGTATTCAGTATATATCTGAAAGGGAGGGTGAACTTTACCATAAAATATCCTTGTCAAATCAATATACATTTTTTTTGTTTCTGTCATGAAGTGTATCTTCATGTGTTTCTTCTACATAACATAATTTTGAAACACTTTGAAGCTGTGAACATCAAGGGTTCTGCAGGATTGTGTCTTGCAAGAGTTCTGAGTTCAGAATAATTTACAAGTTATTGCAAGTTATTCTGAACTCAGAACTTTCACTTGTTGTTTTATATCCCTCTACATTTTAATATGCCCTAGCTTAGCCTTGAAATGGCAGCAGTTTAANGGGTGGCTGTCTGAAGGCCCTGCACTAGCACATGTGCTATCTTGCTTTGTCTGTTTAAGGAGTTATTATGGTGCTTTTAAGTTTGTAAAATTTAGGTATTAATTTTTGAAATACAGTATCTTGGCACTACTCTGCCAGAGCAGAAGCTCTTTGAAAACTAGTCTGCAATTTCTACTGGCACCATCTCTGCTCCAGTCGTCAAAGACATCTCTCTTCTAAGGTTGCTATGTAAAGGTAAATGAGCCAATAATCCACCTGAGATGATGCAGTTAGCTCTGGTATTTCATCAACAGATGTCTGTGCCCATGCTATGCTGCATACTCCATGGGAATTGTACAGTGCAGGGTGGTTTAGCAACTTGCCAAAGATCGCAAAGCAATTTAGTGAAGAGATAGGAAGAGATGCTACAAATCTATAATCTCCTGTCCTCCACTATATTTTGCCCTCTGGATAAGCACAAGGTACCTGAAAGCCCACTCACCTGGGAGAATTGTTTGTAGCTATACACAAAATTCCTCAGCAAATAAACCAGCTCTGCTTCCTAGAGATGGGAATATTTTGAATATACTAATATTTTCCTGTCAGCAGTCTTTCTTTTACATCATTGCTCCCTCATGTTGTGGGCATTGTTATTGACGGTTTTCTGTTTTGAGATATTCATATTTATTAGTTGTAGCGTTATCTTTTAATCAAACTCCAAGATGTTTTTTTCTGATGATAAAAATTTGAGAAGATTCTTACATATTTACTTGCATTAAAGCTACTGTATTTTCTAAAATTATATTTTGTGATGAGCATCCCTGGAAAGTCCTAACAGTACAGCAAATAGCAAAGTAAATTCTTTTCAGCAAGTAATTCAGGTATAGCCTTGTACTTGCTTTTATCAAAGTAAGAGATGAAATGGAAGCTAAAATTNCATAGAAATCTGTACATAATTCCTGGAAAAGGACAATATGAGAGAGATGGGTCACACTGTCTTTTGTGTTTCTTTCCCTCTTCTTTTTTTATGCAGGAGCACCATCTGTTCCCAAAGAACCTTACAATAATATTAAGCATTGTGTTCTTCAGCAAGAAGGATATATGTGTTTTATTTTAGACTTTCTAGAAAGACTTACTTGTTTGGAAATACAGCACATTTTTTTTTCCTTCTGCCCTCTAGTAATTCAGTTCAAAGGTGCTCCTTTGGGGAAATTACAGGGAGTTTACAGTGATGGTAACTCAGTTCTTAGGTAGGATATTTTCACCTGCAATTCCCTTAGAGCTGCAGCCTTTGACCTCTGGCTGCATCTATCAGTGGTGATGTGACAGTGACAGAATATTTTGCTAGATTTTGAATGATTTCTGGAGTTCACCGCTTCTTTCCTTTGCAATAAAATGTAATATGACCGAGGTTCATGCCATAGCTTTTTCTGTAGAAAGTATCAGTGAATAATTTTTTCTTTGAGCCCTAAGGGGAAAAAAATCCCATTTTCAGTTACTGCTGGACTGTTACTCCTAATATTGATATTCCATTATTAATTTGTATTTACTGAAAAGCAGTCAAAATAAGACTCATAGATCTATGTTTCAGTGAAGTTGTTTCTTATAAGAATTTTCCTTTAAAAATCAAGAAGTCAATAAAATATGCTTATGTGGTGTATTCTAGAATTTTGCAGTTCCTTGATATTGTAGAACTTTCCTAGGAAACACTGAAGAAAACGTCCCTTTGAAAATTGAATTATTTCTTCTCCTTCAAAAATT
>VZTT01074358.1:3079-16415 GCA_013400855.1 Buphagus erythrorhynchus | reverse complement strand
CTATGTGCACATATTTTTTCCTAAGATACTACCTTGCTGTAGTTTCTGCTGATTTTTTGCTTTTAGTGTTCATCACTTGGAAAGAATTTTTGTAAGGAAAAGTGTTCCTAAAGACCCTTCTGAAAGGAATCTGATGTTTGCAGTAATAAATAATGTAAAACTGTATTTTAAAAAGTAACTGAAGAAGGTAAGGCAAAAAATTTGCAATGAAGTGCAAAATAAAGCAAAACACTGTTTATGCTTCTATACACCATAAGTACAGATGGATTATTTCCTCTAACAGGTATATGACTTATTTGTCAGTTCTGCTGGTGGTGCGTGCTCATTGTGGCTGTGTTCCACTGTAGCATAAATAATTCAAGTTCCTTTAGCAGCAGTGGCAAAAGGTCTTTTCCTTAAATTATTTATGTAGCATTTTATAATGCTTTGTGTTAAGTATACTATTGCTTCCCTCTGCTTGAAGCCACGAGGGTAAGGAATCAATTTGTTTAGAATGGTGTTAGAGGCTCCCAGGAATTGCTGTGGGGAGCTGCATTAGCCTCCCTCATCCCAAAATTGCAGAGGAGCAATGTGCTGTACAGTCAGACTAATCTGCACCCAATGGGTTCCGGGACGTTTCAGCTGAACTTGGTATGGATTCAGAAGGATGGCTTTCAGTGAAGGGCTTGAAGTATTTGATTAAGTGGCACCACAGTGGTTCTTATCAGCTTTATCCAGGTAATGTATTTAGTGATTAACTAGAATATCTTAATTATATGATTTGTATGCGTTCCTATGATTGTGAGGAATGTACTTAGCTTCTCGCAACAATAAAAAGTATTTGTAGGCTGAAAAATGTATACATAATACATACAAATGCATACAAAATAGCCTTCATTTATTGTATTTAGGTTTATGGCTTCATATTATCTAAACCAAAACTCCTGAAGCCATCCTATCCTGAATACTTTCAAGACTTAGTTGATTAAATGCCTATTTTTTTTACATAATGTTGCTTTTGTAAAATAAAGAAAACCAAGACCCTCCATAAAATGTGTAAACACAAAAAGTGCAAAACATTGGGTTTTGAGGATTTTTTATATAATATTCTTTGTTGGTTCTGTATTTCCGAAAGATAATAAATGAAACTGAATGAGTTTGCACTCAAAGTAGTTTTTCCTCAGTAGGTATGGTTGCTATCAAGCAGAACATAAATAAAGTTAGGTCCCTGGGATTTGAAATGTTTGATCAAGGAGCCTCCTTTTACAGGTAATACAAGATAAGCCGGTGCTTCCACCAGTGATGACAAAGGAAGGCAGGCATTTGGAAACCTCCCAGCCCTGCTGTAGTCCATGCAGAGCTGGGATTTTTCACATTGAATTCCTCTGGCATCCTGAGATTCCTAATTGCTCCTTTTCTTTTTTAAAATACAAGGAGGAGGAGTCCACTTTGCACAAACACCCTGTGGTGAGAACATTTGAGAGTGGGAGTCAGGGTTTCCTCTGCTGATCATCACAGAGGGCTCCTTAGGTGAAATGTGTGACCTGGTTGGAAAGTTTCTCCATTCCTGCTTTCCAAGGTGGGCTGCCTGTACCTAGGAATGCCTGAGCTGGGAGAGTCAGGAAACCTGATGCTGGAATCTTACATTGGAAACATTCCTCTGCAGAAGGAGTGGAGCAGGAGTTATGCCTTATACAGTCTTATTTAAGTGTGATTTGGATAAATTGGGTACTAATGTTAGAGTTGGGGAGGTGTTTTTCCTTCCATCTGACTTCCTTTTTCTCCAGTTTTAAATGGTATATCTGCACTAGGCTGTAACTGTTTTAATTGCAACTGATGGTCTGGGTGGTAAAAGGAACTAGAATAACCAAGCCTTTTCTGGCAAACAACCTTTTCTGTATTGTTTTCAGTTTGACAGGTACCACAGCAGAAAGCTCTACAGATTTTAAAAGCAAACTGACTGAACTTCTTCATTAAGGGAAACCAAAGCTGTGCCAGGGTTAAGTATAAATTAAAATAGTTCTTTTTGAAAAAAGTCTGGATTACCTAAATTTAATCTACCAGAACAGAGCCAGTTTACTGGGAATGAGTAATCCCTTAATGCTGTGTTAACACATTGGAGGACCTGTGCCAGTAGCTCTTTGGCTGTTGGAAATTGAGTCTTATTTTGGTTCATTTGTTTTCCTGGGATCTCCAGATTCGGGAGCATGTCAGAGGAGGGAGAACCCAGCGCAGTTGAGAGGAGTGTAACTCTGAGGAGCTGCAGAGAGCTGGCAGCTATTAAAGGTAGTTAGCAGTTACCCACTGGTGTAAACACTGGAGGCTGTAATTGCAGTTTGGTTTCCCTGCTGCCATGGGGAAATTGAACGCCTGCCACTGGGAGGGAGGTGATGCTGACTGGCTGATGTTGCTGTGCCTGCCACTTCCCCATCCCTTCTGAGTCCTAAGGCACTGTGACTCCAGGATCCAGAGCTGAGCACTTGGTGTGGCTGCTCCCTAATTTCTCTCTGCCAGCCAAGTAGGTTTCAGGGGTTTGGTATGTGGGATGAGTTTGCCTCTCTGACTTTGCCTGAAAGGAACAAGGAAATTTTCATCATCATTCATCACTGAGGAACGCTGGGGATTGAACCTTCCAGGAGTGAGGCAGTGTCTGAAACTGTTCCAGATCTATCAAGAAGTGGGTGTCTATTTATATCCTGGACTGGAAAATAGAACATATCCACCTGCAGAGTTAAAGCAAAATATTTCAGATAATAAATTTAGATATCATTCTCTTCAGATTCACATTAACTTCTTTCACAATAGTTTCACTGTGGTGACAGGTCTTCTCTCATGAAGTTAGCAGTTGACTTGGTTATGCTCTTTCATGTCTTAAAGTAAAAAGTGAATAAATATTTGTGTAAGAAAATTTGGCATTATTTGCTGAGTATTTGTAATTAGCTTTGATTAATATGGGGATTAGGCGAAGAAAATTATTTATATACCTGATTTGTTACTAGTGTCTTTAAATATTATCATTGTTGAAAATACATTTTTTTCTTCCCTCATCTAATCCTGTATCTTTGTATTGCTTGTTTTAGTTTTGTCTTAAAAAATAGCTTTGCTTACCAAAACTGAGTAGTTAACTGTTACATCTTAGTGAATATTTCTGAGCTAAGAATATGTATAAAATGAAGTTTCGGAGCTCTTAAATTTTTTTTTCCTTATCTTTACAACTATCTTTATAACTTTTTCCAGTGCTTTTGAACTGGTTTTGAATGGTGTATTTTGTCAAAACTCTTACTTCCAGGGAGGAACAGTAATGTTTTGTAACATGAAGTTTGGAAATGCAAAAGTGCTTTCAAATACTTCTAACATGAAAGGAGACCTTGGGAGATTGTATAAAGTAGGGTCTTTTTGGTGAAATTACTCATTGCTGTAGTTAGTCTAAGTGATTAAATGAGGAAAATCATAAAAATGTCCAGGTGAAGCACAGTCCATTTCTGACTGGTTGTGAATTCAGTTTTCTCAAATTCCATCTCTAGTGAACTTCATACTTGCTTTTCCATTTGGCATAAAATTGCTGAATATACCATCTATTTAATTTGAGGGTATTATTTTCTCACATCTGTTACCGCAAATTTTTCAAATAATTGAATGTCTGTGCTTTTTTCATCCCTTCATCAAAGTATCTCATTCAGTTTGGTGTCTCTCTATGTGCAACCTGTCCTGCTCAAAGCAGGGAGATCAGACCAGCTCAGGCTTTAGTTGTGTCTCCACAATGAATGAAACCTTACATCCCCTCTGTGAAGTGTGTAGCTGTCAGTTCAGCATTACAAATTTCACATTTGTGTACACCAGGAGGTGGAGGGATCATCCTGTAAAAGGGTATGCAAGAAGTAAATGGCAAATCTGTGAATAGAGCCCTGTTATAAACAGTTCCCTATCTTATTTAGAGCAGCCATTTCTTCCCCCTTTCTACTTCTGTCAACAAATGGTCACTTTGACATTTTTGATGTGCTTATTTTGTTTACTGAAATGACAAAGATGACCTGGGATTAATGCTTGAAATTGTTAGGCTGCTACACAAGGGATTTTTTTTGTGTTTCCCTGAATTCTCCATGGATTCTTGTTAATTTGTTTCTCAGAATAAAAAATCACTTCTGTTTTTTCAAGATCTAAAGAATCTGGTAATTTCTCATTTTGAGGTCTCTAGATTATTCCAGTATGTTGGCTGGAGTCTGCAAGGGATCCCTATTTTTAGCAGAAAGCATAATAAATTGAGCATCTATGGTTTGATGGCTCTTACTTCCTGTGGATGTGGAAGGCATCCTTTACTAGCTCATGCTCCTAATGTTCTTTTCCACAATTGACTCCTCTCCTAAATTTTCAGTATTAATGGGAATCTTGTGTTTCCATATAAAATTTCACAGACTGCCTGTCTACCAGTTGAAATGTATATGAAATTTTGTTGTTTGCTATCACCTAATAGGTTTTTGCCCACAGTTGGGTGATTCTGGGTTCTTGAAGGTCTACTTTCCTTGGATAAACTTATGAAGGAGTGCAGTCCATAGCATGAGAAATATAAAGAGGAAATATATTTTATTTTGTGGAACAAGAAAAAAGATTTTGTTTTGGGCCTGCCCCTTTTGCTTCTGTCAGGGGACTGCTGTTAAGACACTCATTTAATTTTATTTACAATGGAACAGAAGAAACTTGAGAGGTGTTTGGGATGTTTTTTTCTGTGCAGTTGCTCTTAAGAAAAATGGAGAGGGATATTTAGAAGTCTGTGCCGCTGTGAGCTTGAGCAGGAGATATGATAAATAAACAACACTAAAGAGTAAAAGTGAGTAGTACTTTATTGACAGATGTAATTTCCTTTATTAACAGAGCTGAATAGCACTGAATTGAAAGACTGCATCAGTGAGAACAGCCTCAGTAGCAATGCCAGCCTCCCCAGCGTGCAGAGCTGCCGGCGCCTGCGAGAGAGGAGAGTTGCAAGCTGGGCTGTTTCCTTTGAGCGTCTTCTTCAGGATTCTGTTGGTGTTAAATATTTTTCGGTGAGTTTTGAGGGACAATAAGAGGCTTTCCAAAATACCTGATACCGCTGCAGTAATTTTCCTGTATTTTTTTTTTTCTTGACACTCCTTGTGCAGGACAAGAGATGGGAGTTCATTCATGCTCTGTTGTTATCTGAGCATCTTTCTGAGTTTGCACAGGTTCACAGTTGAGTTCAAGAGTTCAGAGCAATATTCAAATTGCCATGCATTTCTGCATAGCAGATGTTTCAGGTGAAAATGAAATTTGGCTTTGTCTGGGAGCTTCTAGAATGCTTCTCCATTTTGTAAAATGCTTTTTTTTATCTGTAGCCTTTGTACAAGAAGAAGTAAGTACTTTCGGTAGTTTCCTAAGAATGGGTTGTTGTTCTCATTTATGTCCTGATACGTTGGGTTGGAAGCCACATATAAGATTTTTTCAATGATAGAGTGGCTTATTTTCCTCCAAAAGGTTTTTAGAAATACTTTTTGAAAGTAGTTATGGTAGTTAAGAGCACTGGTTAAAACTGCAATTTGAGGGAGTAATGCTGAGTATTTGCCAAGCATAAATATTTTGCAATACATAAATACTGTTCTGCACAACACATTTATGAAGTTGTAAATAGCATAATCTGTATTTTGCATGCAAGGAAACTGAGGGTATATACTTTTGATTTATTGCACTGAGAGTATGTTGCTGATTCTGAATGTGTACGCAGGGACAGTTTGTGCTGCCCAAGTAATTTTCACAATGAGAATATAAGGAAACCTGTGGTATAGGAGAGGTAGATTATTGGAATCTGCAGTAACTCAGACTCTTTTGCTTGTTACAAAAGTATTAAGAGATCACAATGGTTAATAAACAGACTTCCATGTTTACTGGTGGGGGAACCTAAAACTCACATTAACAGTTGAACATCTGTTTGTGGAAACAGAGAAGAGGAAAGCAAAATGATAAATCCTGGATATTAGGATCCTTGTTTTAGCAGAGTAGTGTGAGAGTAAATAACATTTCCACTTTCATACTGAAGCTTCTTGTCAGGCTGGAAGAAAAATTACAATTCTGATCTGATGTTAGAATCCATCTGAAAAATGATGTAGTTCATGGGGCTGCTACTGAAAGTTCGGTTGACTTAGTTCTAATTACTTGTAAACCTCCAGTAAACTTGTGTACACTTACGAAATTTCTGCATTAAATTTTTAGCTGCTATGATACTTCAAAACTTACATTATAAACATAAAAAGTAGCTCATAGAATTTTAGTAAATTTTCAGATTAAAAGGTTAAAGGTACACTTCATTTCAGCAAAAGCCAACCTCAGATATTCTGGAAGTTTTACTTTTCCCCATTTTACTCTAATTAGATCTTCTTTCTATAAACAGTGCAAAAGTGCATGTCTTAAAGAAACACCCACTTTAAAAATAATTAGGGAATGTTAAAGTTGACATTTTCTTGAGACCCAGGAGATGTCCAGAGCCATTGCTTAGATTTATTAACCTGGTTGCCATAACACTGTGCAGTTCCAGATTGCTGCCAGTATCCAGGAACATTGAGGTACCAGCATTTAATTCATGGTTCCATAGCAAATGTCTTGGTGCATTTGGGATCCAGCATCTTTCCTGAGGACAGCTTTGTCACAGAGCAGGAATTACTCTCTAAGAAGGAGAGATTTTGCATGTTTTGCAAACACTCACACTTTGCATAATAGCTGCTGCTTAGAGCAGTGAGCCAGGAGGTGAGAGAGCTGTTTGCAGGTTCCCCTCTCCAGGGGCTCAGATCAGCCCTGCAGCTTCACAGCCATGGGTGACATGCCTGATGCTCCAGCTGGGGCAGCACTTGGCCCTCCTGGCGACAGCCAGCTGTGCCCAAATCCTGTGGCCACAAAGAAGCAAGCGGGAGATGGACTCTAAGTTCACAGGGAATGTGCCAAGGGGGAAGTAGGCAGTTGTGTTCCAGTTCTTGCTCGCTAATTTGATTCTCTTTTAATATGTAATTACATGTAAAGTGCCAAAATGTTCCCCCGACAGCTCTCTGGATTGTCTTTTATGCGTTTGGTGTCTCTTATGTATCTGAAGAACTTTAAATTCAGAGCTTGCTTGGGCATTTAGATTCCCTGTATTGTAGTTTATCTCAATTGCTTTCTTACAGCTGGACTCCCTAAACTCTATGTAAATCTGAAAAGCACAAATAAACTTAAGTTTATTTCTGTGGAAATTCTTCTTACACAGCTCTCTGAGGCTGCTTTGTATTATAAGGAGGCTTCACTGGTACCATGTGACGATTGAGTGAAGGTTGTGGTGGATCAAATTTTTTTTTTTTGTATTTTTATTTTTCCTCTGATGGTTAAAATGCTTTTAAGATGCTGAGAGAATATTGAATTATATACATATTTGAATACGGGACAGTTTGTTCTTGTAGAATTTTCCAACTGAATGATTCCCAATGTTCATTTGGACTTTAGGATGCTGTAATATAAATGTCCTGATTATTTTATATTGTACTGGGAGATTTTTTTTTTCCTCTCAGTGAGTATTTTCCAAAGAGAAACCATGTAACCACATCAAACACGGTGAAAAGTGATAAAAGATCTTTCTTTTATAGTTGCCATGATACAAAAAGACACTGTAGTGAATCCAGAATTGATTATGGGCACTTCTTGATAAACATCTACTCTGTTATATCAGTAGAACTGCAATTAAAGACAGTTTGCAGTGTCACTTGTAAATCTAGTTTATAAACTATTTAAATTTTTATTAGAAGTTTATTCACCAGTTTATGCACTACTTAGCATGACATTTCAAACTTTGTACTTGCAAATGATTTGATTGTAACTTGATGTATTCTTCTCAGTTATATATATTTAAAAAGGCACGAGAAAGAGTGGGAGCACCAGGTATGTTTTGGGCATATGTTGATTTTTACTTTAGAAGAAAACTGAATTGTGAGACTGATTCAAAACTTACCTTTATGCAAACTTTTCAAGAATTATAAATATGTTGTTTAAGCTGGCAAGTAACTTTTCTTCGAGACATTTATTTATTTGCTTATTTTTTTCCCCTAGGAATTTCTACGAAAAGAATTTAGTGAAGAAAATATTTTATTTTGGCAGGCCTGTGAATATTTTAACCATGTACCTGCACATGATAAAAAAGAGGTAAGTCAATGTTGTATTTCAGTACCTTGTGTTGCTTCTTCAAAAATTATTACACCTGCAAGATTATTGAAATTAGTGGAGCTGTGCTTCATCTGTGTACTGTGATATCACTAAAATAGGGTGTGACGATCTAAATTTAAGATGTTGGATATGTTTAAACTGCAGCAAGGTGCAGAGGTAGCTCTAAGAATGAGGTAAGGTATCCTGGATGTTGGAAATGGCCAGCAGTGGTAGCCCAGTGCATGGAAGTGCAGAGCAAGTTAGTTGAACATGGCAAGGAGAGGCTCTTACACCATTGTAGCTCAACTGCCTCCACCAACCAAGACTGTGCTGCTAAATAACTCAGAGGGTAGGGCTCCCACGCTTGTTCACAAATTATGAGAATCCCCCTCTCATCCTTTTGAGGGAATCCTACCTTGATCAGGCAGTTTGGGTGGATTTTGAACTTTGTACAGGTTGGCAACACTTCTGTCTACACCACAGCCAAATCTAGTGAGATTTGTGTGTTGGAAACAGTTTCATCTTCCAAGTCTCTCTCAACTCTTTTGTCTACTAATGAGGTTTTTTTCTTCTACTTTCTTCTGTCTTCAAACAATGTATTTTCTGAACACCACCCTTAAGGGCTGTGGGCTCAATTATTGGTGGGTTTTTCATTATTTTTGTGATGTGGGTGTTTCAAAGTAAATAAGTTAAAAATGAGTAGTTTTGACTGTAAATATTCATATATATACACTTACCTTTTTCTCACTTCTAGAAATTGAATCTTTGAGGATGTATTTAAATAATAACTGTTATGTAAAAGATCTAAAATCTAAAAAAATCTACTCTCCTTTTTAAAAAATACTTGCTGTACTTCACTGTTTGATCATTTTAATTTTTATTTGGAGGACAACTTTTACTGTTTAAGAAATATTTGATGAATATTTGTAATTTTAGAAGAAAAATCCTATTTTATGTACCTAAAACTGGCAAAAGCTGATACATGAAAAATACATATATAAAAGATTCAGGAGTGGCTATCTATTTTTGGGTGGAATATATCAATGTAAGAAATGCCTAGCTAAAAATAAGATTTTAAAACCAACATACATTTAGCATTTCTTTTCTGTAGCTTTCTTACAGGGCTCGGGAGATCTTCAGTAAGTTCTTGTGTAGCAAAGCTACAACCCCAGTTAATATTGACAGCCAGGCACAGCTGGCAGATGATATTCTCAATTCTCCCCATCCAGATATGTTCAAGGAACAGCAACTTCAGGTAACCATAGTAACCATGAATGCTCTATGTTTATGTCTGTTTATTTATTTGCTTAAAGTTATAAAAATCATTTTACATGCTGTATATTTTAGACTTTATTATAGAACAGAAAACAGGCTGCTTGACTGTTTTTCTGTTATGTGTAGAGAAAATTGTCATTTAACTAAAAAATAATCTGAAAAGTACTATTATTGAAACAAGGTTTTAGTGCAAGTAAATAATTCCATGTGTTGCAGCACCAGTGCATAGTGTTTGCTGCTTTTCTTTTCTTTAGTGGAGAGTTGAGTACACAAATAGTGTCTAATTTTGGTTTTTAAAATGTCAGTTGTATTAAAGGAGTTCTTCTCTTATGCTTTAATACTACTGTCAGGCAAAGAGCTTTTAAAACTGTTGGAGTTTGAAGACCTCTGAAGTGGATGTATTTTAAATAATTATTGATAATCAGAACAGTTATGCAACAAGATACACTTCACATTTCCTGTAGAATTTAAGTTTCCAGTGTTTTTTTCCTAAGTCATCTCTTTGGTAACTCTTCTACTCTACCAGCTTATTAGTAGAAGTAATTTTGATATCATCATTTTGAAATCAAGGCCATAGCTTTAATGAACCAGGTGACAATCTTAGGACACAATCTCAGACCACGTGGGCAGTCTGAGCAGCTGGGCATAGAGCAATCTTCCTGCAAAGTGGAGATAGAAAGCTAGGTCTGACTGCTGGTCTGGTAGCTTCCAGCATTATAGCTCCTCCTTATGCACCTCCCAAGCCTGAGCCTTCTGTGGGAATTACCAATCACCACCTTCCCAGACATTTTTCCATGCATTTGTCATCCTGGTGCTGTGGAGACTATGCCTGAATCCCTCCTTATCCTCTCCCATTTGTTTGGTGGAGTAGAAGGTGTCCTGATGAATGAGGTGACAGGGCTGGTGCAGGTTTTGTCCCTTTGAAAATGCTGTATCCTTAGTTGAAGGGCTCAGGGAACCAGCTACCTGATGGCCCTTAATTTCTTGGTTTCAGTGAGTGGTTCTGCAGGTCAGTTTGTGGTCTTGGTGGATGGCACCACCTTGAGAACACACAGCTGTGGGTTATGTAGTTACTGCAACACACCCACAGACTCTCAAAGTTCAGCTCATGGTGGTGACACAGCCTTAATAAAGTGAAAGCTCTGCATTTGTGGTCTCTCACAAGATTGTTTAGATTTGAACACTGACCACAGAGTGCTGCCCTGTGGTGGTTGTTGGATGAGTGTGATGCTGGAGAATAGGGAGTTTTGCTGTAAGGCTGCAGAGGAGTTGCAGAAGTGTGTGGGAAAGTGCCTTGGAAACACTTTCAGGCCATTCTCTCTGCCTGTTGGGAATAGCCAACAGGAAAGTTGCTTTCTGTCCGTGTCCTGACAAATTTTTCCATGATCTTGTTGTTAGAGGCTGTAATGGCAGTGTGGATGCAGCCAAAGTACCTAGATAGGATGTTGTTCCTTTTTGTAAATTGAGTAAGAAAAATAATTTTCAGTGTTTCTGGATGGACAGCAGTGTTGGTCACTTGAACATACTAAAATAAGAATAACATAGCATGTACTTCATGTAGAGTTGATAATGGATATAAGTTTTTCTACTCTTGTTTATCTGAAAATTTCAAATTATGCTTTTAAAATATGTTTCTCATTTGTAAGAACAAGAACTAGCATATGCTAGCTTTTCCAAATAAGCAGAAATTATTAAGATATGTAAATAGGATAATAATGCTAAATATAGGAAATCATGGATGTATTGTGGGCTAGAAACACAGGGCAGATGATAATCAGCTCAAGGGAAATTAGTTACGCTCTTATGACTCTGTCCAGCAAAGTTAAAAGGTTGTAATTTTTCTGCTGTATTAAATATGTTTAATTTGCAGACTGTCAAAGCTAGCATATACAGAAGTATTTTTCCATAGCTTACCATGTGGAAAAGAGTACATTAGAAGGCCCAACAAAGATGACACGCAGCACCTAAGCAGGAATGGGAATATACAGAGGGGAAAGTCAAAAACATGGAGGTTGGCATTCAGTTTGAGTTGGGTTTCTGTGACTCTGCAGGATCAAGTTCTCTCTGCTCCATCTTGCTGTTTAGAAGACAAATTTTGACATAAAGCCTGTTGAGGAGGGGGTGTCTGCACAATCTGAAGCATAATTTCCATCTGCTAATGGGCTGCTCTGTCTCAGTGATGGACTTTCCTTTATACTCTTGGGAATGCTGAGTGCTGGGTGGTGCATACCTTCCTTTGCCTGTGGGGAATTTGTCATGTCTAGAAAAGTAGCCATTCACACTGCTTTTTCAGATCAACTGAATCATGGGAGAAGATACAGACCTAAAAGTATGGATTCACTTAGAACAGAAGGTTTGCAAAAATGGAACAAAAAATGTAAACATTAAGCATTTAAGAAAAAGCTCTTTTTCACTTTCATAAATTTAGCTTTGTTTAAATCAGCCTCAGATATTTGCTCCAGGCCTGGTATAGAGTTGTTTTCTCCTTCTGTGGTTAAAGATAAATGTTGGTCATTTAATCTAAACTGTTCTCCTTCAAGATCTACAGCACCTTGATTATTGAATTGTGCAGACATACTGATGGGTTTTTTCCTTACCATTGAGCACATAACTGTGGTTTACTCTTAACACTTGTCAGTTCTGGGTTAATGGCTGGACATGATGATCTTAGAGGTCTTTTCCAGCCTAAATGATTCTATGATCCTGTGAGCATTATATATGCTGTAGAGGACTCTCAGCTTCTCCTCACATCAGCAATTAACTTTGTGTATCTTGTATCATTGTGTATTACTGCATATTGTGATTATATCATATCTGTGTTTTAGAACATAAACTTTTCTTGTTCACAGCTACCTTAAAACACATTTGTATAACTTAATCCTGTCACATGCAGTGCTAGTGTAATAACCTTTAAAATGTTTTAAATGGCCAGCTTGCTGTATGCTCCACATAGAATGGCATCAACACAGTAAAAGAGGATGATGTTGTCAAGACTCTACAGCATCTCAGTTTGCACTTTGCAGAAATCATAACTTTTTTTCTGAACCTGTAATAAAGGAATAGATCAAATTATGTTTCACTTTAAAATGGGTGCAGTGTATTTAGCCAGGTCTAAACAGTGTCATACCTCTGCTGTTTACAGCCTGATGTCCTAAATTTTGTGGGAGTTTCCTGTTGCAAAGTAGCTTCGTTTTCTTGATGTGTTACTGGAATGTATGTAACCATTATCCACTGTGGTTTAATTTCAGATATTTAACTTGATGAAGTTTGATAGTTACACTCGCTTCCTCAAATCCCCCCTTTACCAAGAATGCATCTTAGCTGAAGTGGAGGGACGTCCTCTCCCTGATCCTCAGCGTGTTCCCAGCAGTCCCACTTCTAAACACAGTGTCAGTTCAGAGAAGTCCAACATATCAACACCAAAAAAGGAGACCTTTGCATTGTTGGTANGTTGTTATCTCAAAACCATATTTTTAAATAATGTTTTTCAAGTTCTTTAGAAAATCAAAGATAATATATAAATAAAATTCAAATGTGTGATTAGAGATGCTGGCAAATACAATTGCAAAATTTTTATGGACTCAGGAATATACTTAGTTTTTATCCTTGCCTTTGAATCAGTTTTCTAGATATTTCTGAATATGATTTTAAATCTTCATTATTATTTAACTATATGTGTACAAATAAAAAGTAAGGGTTATTTTGTTAATGCACCAGTTCAGAAGCTTATCTTGGTTGAATATGGGAATTAAGATGTCATAATTTTGTCTTTGCTGAGAGGAGACATTTTTTCAGAAGTTTTGGAGAAGGCTTAACCTAAACTAACTCATTTTTGCAAAGGGTAGTTTTTAATTTCTTAACTCCTACTAAACTAAGATAATTCTGTGTTAAATAAGTGCAGTTGCTTAAAAAT
>VZTT01074352.1:12579-24444 GCA_013400855.1 Buphagus erythrorhynchus | reverse complement strand
CATATGAGGATTTCATATACTGTTTCCTCTATTTAATAATATATAAATAAGCGCATTCCTGAGCTCAAGGAAACCCCAAATTACATACAAAATTTATTTTCTCTGCATGGCCTGGACTTCCACTTGGGCAACAAGCAAACTTACTCTCATAAATACACACGTGCACTGTGGAGACTGGCAGCATCAGCCCAAGTTTCTTGCTTGGTTTGGCTTTTTTCAGGGGGGAAAGAGGTTTATCAGTCATTGCAAGTATATTGTCTAAGTACTGAATTGTTTTTCCCATGTTCTTTTTTTGTCAGCAATCAGCAAATCAGATGCTTCAAAATGTCTGAACCCTCATGGGTCAAATCCTTCTTCTGTTTATTTCAGTATGAGTTTTGTCACTCATTTTAAAGCAGAGACTGTAGCCCATAATAGACAATTACACAATTCCTGGATGAAAGGGATGTTTTCTCCTTGCCCTAGATAATTAAGTCCAATGCAGAATCTTTCCATTCCCATCACTAGTTGTTTTTTTTTTTTTTTAATTGGCCTTGAGATGACCGTGTCCTGAGCTCCAAGGGTTGAAACCCTTCAGAAAGGAGATTTTCAGCCTGCAGTTTATGAATCTGTGGGGCAGCAAGAGGCAGCTGAAGAAAGCAAAAGCAATGGCAGTAGGCTCAGGAACTGTGAAACAAATTCAGCATTCCACATTAAAAACCAGATGGAACACCACTGATTTTGCTAATATTATGCTATACAGGGGAGAGATTTTGGTCACATAAGAATGCTTAGATTTGCAGAGAAATTTTTTTCTTCTGGTTTCAACACTTTTCTGTCTCATTTCTACAGCATTAGGCATTATTTATTTAAAAGCATGGTCCTTTTTGCTTCCAGAATTCATGTCAATTAACGATGCTGCATTCTCTCTGTCCAATAGGATGGAAGAGGTAATTTCCCTTTGTGCAAACCAGTTGCTGTTTTACTAGACCTTTTTCAATCCACTTGTGTGTCTGCTCCCTTCCTTCCTTTTGGTCTGGGTCCTTCCTCACATGGGAAAGTTCCTACTTTCCTTCAGCTTTGTTTAGCTTTATCAGTTTTGGGTTACCTGCTGTATTTAGCAATCACTTCTTAGATTTGTATGTACATATATATGTGTGTGTGTATGTGTGTGAATTTTTCTAATTAGTCTACTTTTTTTTTTTTTTAATTTACTGTTTAACTCATTTTCAGTCAGTGGCAGAATTTTGCCCTTTCAGCCCTGATTGTTCTGTTCATGTCATCAGCTCTAGCAGGAGTCTCTGCAAGGCCAGGTAAGCCTTGTCTGGTATTTTGCTGAAACAATCAAAGAATGCCAGTGGACTGGAGAGGTATCAAATCTCTTTTCATGTTATTCTTGCAAGCCCTCTATTTCTTTAAGGATTGTATCAACTATTTGACTTGATACTGGTTTCTACAATTAGTAGATGCCATTACAGACACAGAAACAGCCACTGCTCTACTCAAACCAGAAATGTTTGTAGCCCTATAGCTTCAGAGATGATTGCCATGTGTTTACTAGAGACAGAACTAAAGCTGTCATACTTAACTCATTTGTAAAAATACTGTAGGTTTGATAACCACAAGAAGGAGACAAACCAGGGCAATTTAAACATTTGCAGATTCATTTTCTTCCCAGTTATAATCAGCTTTTCAGGCAATCATATAACATAGGTGAGCTTGCTTGGGATTCTTGGGGCAGGTTGTGGGCTCAGCACCTTTAACCACTGCTGTTTTTGTTTATGGATCTACAATCAGCAGCTTGAATTTCACACATCCCTAATATCTCTAATTGCATTATTAAGCAGGAATGACCATGCCTTCCAGTCCTTTTATATCCTGTATCTGGTTTATACATACATTCTCTATCTATTTCACTCGGGTTTTTTTTTTTAGTTGAAGCTGTTAAATTAGTGAAAACCCTAAGAAAGTGAGGTTGACCAGCTTTATACTGGTATTGATGATTCCCACAGATTGGAAAACACTTTGTTTGCATCATCCCCACCTGCAGGGAGGGGGCAGCTACACCCCAGCCATACCAGTTTCTAGTTTCAACCAGAAGAGTTAAACTGATGTAAAACCCCTGTGTCCTTTAGCCTCGAGGAGCAATTGGGAGCTAAAAAGGCAGAAATCAGATTTCAAGCATGTGGGTAACTGCATGCTAAAACCTAGCATTTACCATGAAATTATTTCTTAATGGCATTTTAATGTGGTTGGAAGGGGCACAACACTCGCTACAAAAGGCAGGAAATTCAGAGTTAGCACCTGTGCACCATCACCTTCTGTGTGCTGGAGCTCTGTGACACCTTTAGGGCTTGGCTGCTTCCCTCTTGTCTACACAATAGTGTATATATATTTCTGCAACTCTGGGTGCTCTGCAGCAGCAAATGCCACCAGGGGTGACATCCCAAATTCAGCTTTCTGTTAAAAATTCCTGAATTTCTGTTGTTGAAGCTGGAATGCTCAGAGCTGAGGAGCTGGGAGTTCAGATCTGCAGCTACCAGTGTTTGCCTTCTGCTTTGGAGCCCTTTGACTTCATTATTTCCAACGTGTCATCATTAGCAATGCCAGCTTAAAAAAGATCCCACTAATTCAGCACGCTTAGGGGGCTGGAAGTTTGAAGGCTTTAAGGGAAAAAAAAGCAATTGTGAGATTCATGGTGAGAGCAGAACAGCAGATTACTGCCCAGGCTCTAACCCCCAGAGCCCCCCAGTGATTAAATACACATCCAAAAGCTAAAATGTGCACCAGACTCCAGGGGATGAGAGGCAGGCAGGTATGTGAGGACAAACTCTGGCTTGCTGCTTGGCAGGGACAGGGATTTGGAAACCCAGGCCACCACCACATCCACAAAAATCAAAGGACAGCAAGCAGGAGACAAAGTTCTGTTCTCTTTGAAACAAAGAGCTGCCAAAATGTTCTTGTCAGGGATTTTTTTTTTTTTTTTTTTTTTTTTTTTTTTTTTTCTTTTCTCTTGCTTTGGGCAGGCAGAGCAGCTCAGGACCTCACCCACACCCAGGGACCAAAACAGAAAGTGCAGAAATGGGCACGTGTTTAGGGGAGCTCTGCAAACACAACCCCTGCACACAAACTGTTAAGCATATTCAGGATTTGGAGTTTTTGCTTTGGCAATCTCGTTATGTCCTTTAATGAAACTACTGGCAATGAGGTAGCAATTTTTTTTTTTCTCTTTGGTTTGAATTTCTAAAAAGCATAATTTCAGCAATTTTTCTCTGTTCCTACACACACAGACAAATTGCTTTAGACAGGAAGAATTTTCTAAATTGAGTTAGACTTGAATCAAATAATTGAAAACCTATTTTTAAAAAGCGCTGTGGTACTTTGCATTCTTAAAAAAAAATTCTTGTATTCCCAATTGTTTTTCAGTAAACTTTCATCGGTCTGTTTAAAGTTCTGCAAGTGTGAATATTCAAATTTCAAACATCTGGCTTCAAAATCGAGCATTTCAGAAGTACTGTATCCCCCCTCACTGCAGAATTGTCAGTAAAACTTCAGCAAAGACCAACTCTTTTCTTTGCCAAGGGGCTGGTTCTGCATTATTCACTCAAATAGGTTTTTTTTTTCCCCATTGACTGGAATGGGAGCAGAATCCACCCTGAAATAGTAGCCCCCTGGTTTAATCCATGACAAGAGACAAACAAATAGACCCTTTGGAATGAGTTTCATCTTTTGTGTCCCATTTGTTCTCTGAAGCAGGTGTCAATTGGATCTTTTCCTGTCTGTCTGTGGTTGAAAAGCAACATGTTGTAGTTAAACCCACTTGTGAATTGTAGTATTTTACAGAAGAACTCCTCCGGGGATCTACTAAAAAGCTACTTGAGTTTAAGAACCAGAAGTCAAAAAAGGGTTAATTTGCTTTCCCGGCCTCCTCCTCTCCCTTTCTCATTCTGTTACAAGTGGTTTCTTGTTTAAAAAACATCTCTCTACTTCTATGTCTCATACTGTATACGTCTCCATATACAGTAAAAAGATTCTTCATACATGGGGTCTGATCCTGCCTGCACTGAAATGCATTTATTTGTAAATCATGCAAAATAATTTCCTTTTATAGTGGGCCCAGACACAAATTTCCTATTTTCTTGAGCCAACAAACTTATCAACAACCTGTTTTGTGGATCTAGGACTAGAAACTGCCTCAGAGTTTTTAATCTTGTGAAAAGGTGACTCTGGAACTAAAACTGCAAGAAGCTGGCCCAACTGCTCTGCCAGCTGGAAAGACTGGTGGGCTATCCAGAAAAAAACACCAGCAGCTTCAACAGCAACAATAATCCCACCACACATGTCACATTTTGAAAGAATGGCATTATGTATAAGAAAATGCACTGGAAATGTATAAACTGTTGTGTGATATAATTGCATAAAATGAACAACTTTATAAAGGCTTGATCAGAGGGGGCTATGCTGCTACAGTGATGTGTGCCCCTTTTTTGTACCAGTCCTTCTAAACCCTCCCATGAGGATTTAGGATTGCCCCACCTCCTGAAGCCAATTCCAGCTGCACAAGGATGTTACTAATGAATAGAGAAAAAAAAAATCTCATTATCAGCAAGTAACTGTCTCAGTCAGCAAGGTGGAGCTCCAGCTATTGCTTTTCCCACTTTTTCCATGTTGTGTTTCACACTTGCTGCTGTCTTCAAGGTACTAGAGGAGTGAAAATCTTCTACAGACAGGCCAGCTGCCTTGCACAGTGGAAGTTGGGTAGCAGAAAAGGGTCTTCTTAGAATTAAATACTTTACATGAGATTCTGTTTTCTTTCTCTGTTGCCTTATTTGGCATAAAGCCATCCTCCTTTAAAGGCATATTCCCCAGTTATTCCTGTCCTCCCCTAGCTGGGACATTCCCCAGGGAGTCCCTCACTGTTTTGGTGCTGTGATTATTATTTGAGGTACTGAGGTATCACAGACATGGGCACTGCTATGAGAAACCCTGCACTACAACAGCCTGCACCTCAACCCTGCTGGAAGGAGCATCTAATCCAACTGCTCATCCTTAGTCCAGGAGAAATTAATTTGACACCTCAGCAACTTAATAAAAAGCATTAAACACATTTGCTAGTTTGAATGTTCTCTTCACCTGCTGCAGTAGCTCTGAGCCTATTCTTGCTGTTTCCTCACAGCCAAATGCCTTTGCTGAGCACGTTGTCACAATCCTTACAGAACAAAGATTTACTTCCCATAAGAGAATTTTCCCTTCATTTCTGAAAAAATTCGTGTTTTAAAAGACAGGTCACAGATCATTCAGATGTCTCTGCAGGGAATACAGCATTTGTCATCAGGCTCAGATTTGGGGTACCAATGGCTCTCAGAGAAAGAGGCAAATGGCAGAGAAAAAACCTGCCCTCATTCTCCATGTTTCTGCCACCTTTGTTGAAAAAAGTCCTTCTCTAATGGCAGGATTGTGGCATTTTTTCCTCCTGTGTCAGCTTGTGGTGTGCAGTGTGTATATCTGGAAACTTTTGCTTTATAGAAGAGAATGTTAATCACTAGTACTATTTGGTTCCTAAAGCACTGGCTCAAAACCAGGCTGAGAAACTTTAGGGTAAATTCAGCATTTCAGTGTTTAATTAGTGGAGTATTAGAACATGCAGGTTTCAAAACCAAATGTTTCACTGATGTGGCATAGTTTTGACTTGACAAAGCACCGCACAAAGATATTAGGAAATACAAAGTATTGGCCACCAAGCAGATGAACTGACTGAGCAAAACCAATAAAATAAAGCCCCTTTATCCCCTTTCCAGGAGGTTTAACTACACTAGGCAGATCCTTACCTATGCCAGTGCAGCAACTCACTAACAGGAGGTCAAGTAGCACAGGCTTTGCTACAGGTGTGTTAAATCACCCAAGAGAATCCAGGTGACACTTAAAACCTGAAGCCATCCAGAAATGAGCTCTATTTTCTTCACCTCTGGGAATGAAAGCTTTCCTGCAATGGACACACTCCTTTGAGGAGGCAGGCCTTCATCTCACCCACCATCACAGGATTCACTGTGAAATCCTCCTTTCCCTTTCCTGCTGCAGAGCTGTCCTTCAGCCAGTACTGGCCTTCTGCTTCTTTATTATTACTATTGCTACTACTATTGCTATTACTATTGCTATTACTATTACTAAGTTTCTGATCTCCAGAGTCACAAAAGCAGTCTTGAAAAAAAAAACAAAACAATTGCATGTGATATGCATATTTTCCCTGCAGAATTGAAGGGTTGAAAACCATAGGTGCAGAAGGTGTGAATGGCTCTGTTTATCTCTATTACTTTTTCTTTTTTTTTTAACTCTCAAAAACGCTGGCTGCTACACTGCTGGACATAGGACAAGACCTGTCAGAAGCCATCAAGAAATTCAAGCCTCAGTCAGGCAACACCTTAGGGTAATTTACAGCTTTTTCAGCCATCAGCTATCCCAGGATCACCTCCTTTCTCTGCACTTAGCTCCCATCACATTTGTTTAGGTACTGCCTGTATACACACAGGGTGATCTGCATAAAATTTGCTATTTTATGTAATAATTTGAATTCAGTGATAAATTTGGCTGAGTCAAGTTAGTGGATGAGCCAATCCAATGGCTCACTGGTGCCAAAACAGAGGGCTGCCTCCCTGCTCTGGGCCATGGGGCCAGCTCTGCCACATGGCTGGCACTGCTGCCAGGAAACCACCAGGAGCCAGGGTAACTCACACCAGAGTCAGAGCCTGTACTCTGTTTGAAACACTCAGCTCCTCTACACCAACCCAGGCACTTCTGCAGGGCTAAAGCTCTCTTCAGAGGAAAGGCCATTGCTGGTTTCACTGCATTTCTCCAAAGAGGCAAAAACTGCCTTGTGGCATGCTCTCGTGAAAGTCAGCAGAATTTAGAGCCTTTGGGGCACCTCTGAAAAGCTCTGCCTGGCATGCTGGTTCCCACAGTCCCACACTGCCACAGCTTAGCAAATACTCCAGTGCAGTTGCACATCATCAGTCCAAAAATGTGCAGCATACTGAAAAAAGTGAAAATGTGGCAGAGTGTAAAAATAAAGAGAATTTGGTATTAAAAAAACCCAACCTAGCAGTTGGGAAACTGGACTGGACTGTTTTCTCTGTTTTCTCCATTTCCATATTCCATAATCCAGACTTGTTATACATTTCCGGTTTGGCTTCAAGTTTTAATAAAGTGGCTGCTGAATTTCCAGCCTGTCACACAGGCACTGCAGAATTCAGAAATCTTGACCCCAGCTGGTGGCAAAACATGTAGACGGGAAGAGAAGCACCAGTCTAGGAGAAGCAGGAAAATGGAGAACTCTAAGCTAATCAGCTCCTTTAAAAAGAGGGTGGTTACTATTCAAGGAGTAATTTATTGAGATAAAGGAACCATGAGTCACAGAAAGACTTAGGTTGCCGGCAGGGGAATGTTATTCTTTTTTCTTTCCTTTTTTTTTCCTTTTTTTTTTCCTTTTTTTTTTTTGTGTGTGTTTTTGTTGTTTGGTTTGGTTTAGTTTGTTTTTTTCTTTTAAGAGAAGACCCTTGTGTGTGCATTTGCAGCTTATAGCTAAGAGGTTGGAGCTAGAAGCTAATCAGCCATTCTGTCTCCTATCTGCTGATCTGCAGGCGCTGGGGGAAGGGGAATGTGGGCAAACAGGCATTAAATTCCACCGGCAGGCAACGGGAAGGTATTCCTTGATAAGCAGCATCCAAGATGATGAGCCGTAAAGCAAAGTAAAGCAAAGCCCCTGTGAGGAAGCAGGGGAAGAGGTAGGGAAAGCTTTAACCATCTGTCTCAACCCAGCCTTGCTCAATGCTTGCCAGAGCAGAGGTCACCACCAACAATAATAACCCTGGAGAAGCCAGACGTATGCTTCCCATTCACCAGTAATCTACAAAGCGTCTTAGGGTGAAATCCTGGCTCCTCTGAAGTCAATGGGAGCTTTGCCAACGACTTCAGTGGAGCCAGGTTTTCATCCCTGATAAATTTAAAGCAACCCCCAGGCTTAAAGATGAAACAACAGCATCCTGGGAGTGGGTGCAGGCTGAGGACCAGCAATGCTTCTCTGAAAAGCTGTCAGATCTTAGAGACAGGATGCCTTCACAGTCCTGGAGCAATACCAGGATGGACAGTAAAGGGGTAAAGTGGACACTCATGTAAACACCAGTAATTTTTAACTGCTGGGATGCTTCAGTATAGGAGCCCAGTGAGTCTTGATACCGTGACATAAAACCCAGTGGTCCTTCTCACTTCTGAGATAAAGCATATAAAGTGAGTTATGCTGGTTTATATCATACTGATTTCTTTTTCTCTCCCCTTCTTATCCAGCAATTTTCATGCTGGCCTTGAAGGTTGTCACCTGGTGGCACCTGAGGGTTTTTCACACTCGACCAGGTACAGTCAATGAAACGAACTGAAATGTTCATTTCAGTCACCAGGACCACCCTGGTGTGGTGCAATGTGCCGTGTCTCAGCTAGGCAATACTTTGGTTTTTAGGACTCAATACCAAGTGCAGGTGCCTGCACAGTGATGGAGAGGGGTTGGCTCTGGGCAGTGTGATGGACAGGATGTGGGGTGATAAGCTGTGATGGCCACAGCAGGAGACAGCAGCATCACCATCAGGACATGTCAGCAAGGACATCACCAATCCAGCCCTGGGCAGAGTTTGTTGGCCTGGAGCACTGAAGGTGGTACAGTGGCGTTTTTATTGGCAGGCTGGTGTAAGGGAAACCCTGGGCCCTTCATCTGACTGTCACAGCTGTAGTCAGCAGGCTCCTGGAAGACACCCCAGGAGAGAGTCCTCACCCTGTGGTGGAGGCTGCAACATGGACAGCCACAGCCAGCTCTTGGAGCTGTGCAGTGAGGAACACGAGATGTGTGAGGTGTGGGAGAGGCAGGGGACCAGAGGAGCTCCCAGAGCTCACTGACTGCCATCCCATGAGCTGAGCCACACCACCAGGCACTGTGGTGGTCACCAAAGAGCTTGGGCTCAGGGCATTCTCCTTGGCACTGGTGAGAAGCTGGGAGCACACAGGAGCTGAGTCTGCCTTTATCACTGAAGGGAAGAGAAATGAAAGGTAAAAGGTGGAGGTGGAAGCGTGAGGTGTGAGCTGGGAACCTTCACAGGGAAGGAGCTATCACAGGAACACACCTCTCTTAGCCCAGCACCAGTGTCAGACCCACCTGGTGATCCACCCCCCTGCTGAGTGCCCAAAACCATATCCCAGGAGCAGCATCCCTCTCAGGCTAGCTATGGATCTCCTCCTCCTGGTGAGTCCTGACTTCATTTTCCAGGGACTAAATGCTGGCTGCTTGAGCAAGTGTCCATCCAGCTGGGAAAAGAGAACTTTTCTCTTTGCTTTTAAATCCATGTTCTGAACTCCTTGAGAAGTCGTCTGCTGACTGAACAGTGTTTGTGAATTTAAAGGGGTATTTCCAGAGCATGTGTGTGCACACTCCTGACACAGGCAGCAGTGCCATTCCCAAGTGCTGCTTTGACACCAGCCTTTTCCAGTGGCAAGAGGCTCTGGTTCCTCGCTGCCCTCCACTCACAGCTGAGAGCAGCACTGCTCTGTCCCTCCCTGGCTTTGCACAACAGCTCAAGGCATGAATGTGCCACGAGGAGACGCACACCAGAGCGGGCCCATCTCATCTGGATTAAAGATGTCTTTGGGCTCAGTTTCATAAGGCAAGGGAGAACTTGCATTACCCAGAGCTCGGCGGCAGAGCCATGTGTGTGCCTCAAACCAGACTGTCACTCAGGCTGTTTCGCATTACGAGCCCCCAGCCTTGCTCTGGCTGTCCATTTGTACTGTTAAGCTCTGAAATACTCATGCGCCAAGTTTCCACTTTTCTTCAACAGCCACTAGGTATGGCCAGACTTTGGCAGACCTGGAGGACACTTGTGCCTCTTGTCTGCCAAACCTGTCTCCTGCAGTTGCCCTGCCTCTGCTCGCTGCCACCAGGGTCAACGGTGGCAGGAGGAGAGCCAAGGCCGAGAGGTGAGAATCAGTGCAATCACTGTTTTTATCTTGTTAGTATTTTGATTAGCCCAAGGAATGTTTGGGCTAAGGAAAAAAAAAAAAAAAGACAGGCACCACATTTTTTAAAAGCCACGTGACAGTCCCACAGGCTTTATGCAGTATCATCAAACAGCTCTGTATGATCCCAGAGCATCGGTGCCATGCCGGGTATTTTTTCACAAGTGATTTCACGAGATGGGAGTCGTACCTCTGAGGCACTCAGGGCAGACCCATGGGAGTCCCTGCCCTGCACAATCATCTGTGCTGATCATTCCTACTGCAGTGCCAACATGGAATATGTTTGTGGATTTAAAAATCCTTAAATCTGAAGGTTTGGGGCTTGTGGCTTTTGGTCACATCTTTAATGATACCCCAGTGCAATTATTTTAACCATATTCTTGCCTGATTCCTGCGCAATCACTGACAGTGGTTATCACTGGAAGGGTACGAGACGTCATTCTGACTCACTCATGACCACAGCCTTCAGATGCTCCAAGACCTGCAAGAAACCTCCCACGAGCTCTGATTCTCCTCGTGCCCCAGAAGTGCCAGTTCTCCAGGTCGGGCACAGTGACCCGGCTCCCGTGCCTCGGTCCCAGCTGGCACTGCACGCTGCAAGAACATCTCACCCCTACCTTGCAGGAAACTGTGGGGAGGACACTGGTCTCCAGATGAAAATGTTTCAGACTGGGGGATACTTTTTCCCCAGTTTAGGTATTTTAGAGCAATTCAGCCTCACAGCTGTCACATACCCACAGATTGTTCGTACCCCCATTTTTACACGTAACATTCCCAATTGTGCAAGAACAACGAAGATTCCAAAACTCCCGTTTTTTGTTAGGTGGCTTTATTTATGCTTCAAGTTGATTTGAGCTGTGTTTGTTCTTGCTACACTGAGCTGCACCTTGAGCACTCAAAAAGAGGTCCAGCTCCTTCAGACCGGACGCTGAGATATTGACTTATAGCAAGTGATAATCCAACCCGCGTTTTCACATATTTCCAAGTCCACATTACTTTTAAATTTGAGGGCCTCCCATCTGAGAGAGAAAGCTTTTTCCACAGTACTGACACAGGTCAGCAACCAAGAGGAAGATTAAGGAGTGTCAAACCCCGGTGGAGTCCCACCAGGGACGCAGAGATGAACAGAAAGGGATGTGTCACTCCAGGGCAGATCCATCCCAGCCGAGCAGAGGTGGCAGTGCAAGGTGCAGCCGTGTGTGGGATGGAGTGCGGGTGCAGCAGTGGGGTGTCCTGGCAAAGCAGGGCATGGAGAGGAGGGGAGCAGGGTGGGAGGGGGGGGACACACGCTAGGCTTGAGCAGGAGCTGCAGAGAGGGCGAAGGAAAAGGGGGGGAGCAGGGAGGGAGGACAGCAGGGGAAGGAGGCAGGGCACTATAAAAGCATCCGACGCGTACCTCTCCCGACACAGAGCGAGGGGGCGAGAAAGTGGGTCTGGAGGAAGCAGCAGCAGCAGCAGCAGCATCAGCCGGGAGGAGCGGCGGCCGCTTGCAAACGCGCACGCACGGTGGCAGGAGAGAGTGCGGCGCTGCCCCTGCCAGCCCTAGGGCACTGGAGGGAAGAGAGGACAGATGGAGCCAGGTATCCAGCTCCCCGGCAGGGCAGCGGGCAGCTGAAGCTTTCCGCAGCCCCTCGTCTCCCATCTCCCACGGTTAAGCCAGGGGGTGGAGAGGAGGAGGAGGAGGAAGGCGGTCGAGAGAGGGAAGCCGCAATCTGCCCCTCTTTTTGCCCGTCGAGGGCCGGCAGCCGGCGGGATTCGCGGGGCGGGCAGGGCAGGGCAAGGCAGGGCAGGGCAAGGCAGGGCAGGGTAGGGTAGGGCAGGGCAGGGTGACGCCTC
>VZTT01074352.1:0-11883 GCA_013400855.1 Buphagus erythrorhynchus | reverse complement strand
CGCCCCCGCGGGCAACCACAGCCAGCGGCAGGTGAGTGCCGCCCCGCCTCCCCCTCCACCCTCCCGCGTCCCCCGGGGCCGTCGGCGCGGCCGGGCTGGCTGCCGGGGGCCGGGGCGGAGCACCTGCCCCGACCGCCTCCTCCTCCTCCTCCTCCTCGTCCTCCTCGTCCGCCCGTGCCTGTCCCGACCCCGAGGGTTCTCTCGCCCCCTCGGCTGTCGGCAGAGCTGCTCCGAGCCGCGGTTCGATGCCGTGCGGGAGGCGTCGGGGCGGCTCCCACCCCGCAGCGCACCTATGGGGCAGGCGAGGGATGTCGCCAGCCTTGGTGGGGGCACAGCATTCCCTGGAGTGACAGGGGGGCAGATAGGTGCGTGTGGTGTCGGGAAACACTGGAACTAAGCGTGTGGCTTTCCTTGGAAAGCATCACTAGACAGGCTGACACTCAGTCCTGAAATAGGCAAGACGCTTAGGCGTGATAAGTGGTTGCGATGTGAAGGACAGCGCTAGCCCATTCCAGGCTTTTGAAAGACTTCTCCCATGAAACTAAACTGTGTACTATGTCCGACTTCTGTCCTTTACGTAAAGAACTTTTTTTATTCAGTTTTGGTATTTTTGCAGGTCGTTCTTTTCATTCAGTATCGCATGTTGCCATTCATTTATAATGGTTGGAGACAGTGATCAAAGCTGCAGCATCACCAACATCCCCAGACAAAGCTTGTAAATCTCCGGTCAGTTGCATGTGCCCTGGCCAACTCTTCCCCTGTATCCAAGTGGTAAAATAAATTCAACTACCAAGTCATGCGATGAACTGACAGAAAAATGTCTAATTATTATCACCATAAATTTACATAAACCGTCCATCATCTGGGTAAGAATCATAGCACCAGCAGGGTATAAAAGGCAAGGAAAAGTAAGGAGAGTGCAGGCTGGTCACTGTATGTATGGGACCCCCAGCTGGTGGTCCACAAAGTGAACCCACTAGCCACAGGAGGGAAGCCAGAGCTGCAGGCTCAACATCCTGGTCACAGCCTGGAGTCAGGTCCCCCAAAGTCAGAAACCTCCTGCTGAACTTGGTGGGAGTCCTGCTCGGGAGTGCTGAGCCCTGCACTGTGGGTAAGGCCCCACCGTGCTCTCTCTGCAGTTTTATCACCGGCTTGACATTCCAGGATGGTTTGTTTTTTTTTAAAATATCTGCAAAATTTCTGGTAATAATGTTTTATAAATGATGCTTTCTTTCCTCATGGGCACCGGGAATGCCTTTTAAAATGATGTTCCTTGGAAAAGTAAATTTGGAGAGGTTTTTTATGGGGTGTTTGCTATCATTAGAATAACCCTGAATTTGCCTTTTCTTGACAGGCTTGTAGCATAATGAGAGAAACATCTGGGCAAGTGGGAACTCTGGGTGATGCCATTTCCCTGAGGAGCTCCTTTTAGAGCACTTTTGTAAGGCTAGGGTGAAACAAGAGGAAAAGCATCTTCAGATAATTATCCAGGATTATTATCATCGTAGTTGGTTGTCTCCTGAAAACCTGTAGATGGTTGACTTCAGTAATTTTTCCTGTCTGGTGATGTTTTACAGATTACCTTAATAAACTCTGTGCCTTTAAGCACCGTGATAGCTTTAGCAGTTCATATTTTCATAATGTTTTGCCATTTGTAGAATTGAAAATTTTTTATGTACTTCCCAACTCAATTGATTCTGCAGTTATGTATTTGAGAGACTGTGTCTGTACAAAACATTATGGGGGGAAAGGATATTGATTAAGGCAATTGATTAAACAGATGGAAGTCTATCAGTTTTCTGGTTTTATAACTCCCCGGGATTCTATTGCTAGCTGGATCCCATTGCTGTAGAAAGTTGGATTTAAGCAGGCAGATGCTTCCATTCAGAGCATCACAATATAGATCTCGATGGGATCTTCTGATTTTGGCAGGTTTTGGGCTGTATCATGGCACGTGCTGAAGTGAAATGCAAAATCCTACTGCACTGCACTCACAGGGCGACAGTCAGTGTGGGAAACGAAACTGCACGAACTCAGACTTGTTGATACAAGCACTTAGACATCTCTCAGGGTTTTTCTGTCTTGCTACGTCTGTGGAGAGGAGTGATTGTGAGAAGTGTTGCATTTGATGAAATTTCACTTGAAGAAGTGTGGCAAATCCAGGAAAGAGTAATCTTTGCAGCAACTGTTTATGGATGTCTTTCGACATGGCAAATTTGTCTCAAAAGTCCCTGGCAATTATCAAACGGAGGGTATGGTGTGTTAGGCAGTCTGTTTACACGAATGAGGTAGTCAGAATTGGGTCCTTTTTACATAAAAGGGATTCAGGAAGAATCCTTAGTAATCTTAAAATATATTTGGAGATTTAAGTAGTCTAAAATACTTGTAAGCGTTTGAAGTCTGATTCAGTAAGGGAGGAAGAGCTTCTCTTTCTCCCATCCCTTGGTCCTTCAAATGAAGGGAGGATTTTTAGCATAGGTTTTGATTTCTTTTGGTCTTTTAGTTGGGTTAACCCCTGCAATTAATTAGACTGAGAGATGAAAGAAATATAGAAAAAAAACCCTTCCATCCTAAAATTGAACGAGTTGTTTTTTCCTCCCTCTTGTTTTTTTCCCCCTTTGGTGCCCTTCCCCACGCTGTGTGTGTCTCCAGAGATTCCAGATGTCTGGGATTGCCTTGTAAAGGAGCAGCAGCGAGGAGAAAATCCCGATGTGCATCCTCTTTGGGATGGGTGAGGTAGGAGCACAGGCTCCCTTGGTTCTCTGCTGCAGCTCCCATGGTTGCTGGACCTCCGTGGGGCTGCGGTTTCGTGCTGCTGTTAGAACTGGCTTGTGGCAGGGCAAAGGAACACAAAATGGGAAATCCACACTGGAGCTGTAAAACAGCTCGCAGTCTTGAGTTATGAGAGGGAATCAGCCTTGTGTTTCTCAGTCAGATTTTATTCCCCTCCTTCCATCTCTTCCAATGAGGAAAAAAAAAAAAAGGAGAATTGGGGAGGGGGGAGTTTTTTTTCTGCTGAGAATTCTACTAGGTCTCATTTAATTATCATCCAGAAGTTGTTCTGGAGCATATTTATGAAATAAAGAAGTACAAACTTTCTTTTCTGACGAAGAGCAAACGAAGATGTATTAAGAGATGGAAAAAAGCAGCTTGGGTATGTTTTTATCTTTTTACATAGTTCTAAAACCAAGGGAAGGCTTGAACATAAATTTTGGAAGACATTTTTAATACTTTACGATGCTCTAAAATCTGTGCTTTCATTCTGAGAGAAAATATTTCATCGTGAAGTTTATCCCCATCACTTCTTAATTTTTCCATAGCAGGCCTTGCACACCAAGAAAAACAGTGTTCCCACACCAAGAAAAATGACCTTGTAAAATGCAGTAACAGAGCCACCAACAATATATGCCATAGCACATGAAGTCAGATTCTCCACTGCGATACTTGCAGCAGTATTACATTAGCCTGAAACTCAATAGTTGTGCTTAAAACTGGAGCCGTGTAAGAAAACATAATTTGAAAAGCAGCACAGTGCTGTAAACAGATTTTTCTTTTTTTTTTTTCTTTTAATCACCCTGCTCCTGCCCTTGCCCCCCTCTTCAATAAGCGTGCAAGCAATTACAGCGTGTCGGAAACGCTCTCTGAGCCCTACCAGAGAAAACACATTCTGCTGCCTATAAGTGGTTGCACAAGAGCTGCTCTCCAAGCTGCATGAGGAGCCCTTTACAGGGCTGAGCTCGTAATTTCCTCCCAAGATCCCCCAGCTCAACACCATGCATGCTTTAGCAATGGTGTGCTGTCTGCTGCCCTTGCTCGGGGTGCATTTTGGTCTTTTCAGGGCTTGTCATTCTTGCTGACCCTTGTACTGCATCCAGGCAATTTGCAAAACAATCTCCAGTCGGATACAGTGGCATATTTCAGCTTTCTGGCTTCCTCAGTTAAGTAGGACTCAAGATGTTTACTTTGGGAGCGTTTTAGACTCAGTTTTTCTGAAGCTAATTTGAGCTCTGGAGCTTTACATTTGGTTTGCTCTAATAGGAACTGATCGTCTAAGTCATCTTTGAAAACCTGTCGATCCCACGTTCTGCCTTCTTGTTTTCCAGGCTGCCTTTAGCCTGTATAAGGTGCCAGTAAGTGGATGTACATTTTGTATTTACTATGAGCACTAAATCCTTCTCTGCCTTGAGAGAAGTTTATGCATTACATGACCAGCTTTCAGAGCAGGTGGCTTGTGAATTGGGCAGGCTGATTCCCTGCAGCCCAAAGTCACTTTTGGTGAGAGGGTTCCTCGTTGCTGTTTTGTGCTTTTGGGCAGTGACAGTGAAACCTGCCTCTTCTCATCTCTTCTGTGTAGCTGTTTTGTGCTTTTGGGCAGTGACAGTGAAACCTGCCTCTTCTCATCTCTTCTGTGTAGCTGTTTTGTGCTTTTGGGCAGTGACAGTGAAACCTGCCTCTTCTCATCTCTTCTGTGTAGCTGTTTTGTGCTTTTGGGCAGTGACAGTGAAACCTGCCTCTTCTCATCTCTTCTGTGTAGGTTCTTAGCTAAGGCTCACCCTTTGGCATATATTCCTCCAGCTATGCACTGGGATTTAGCAATGGCTTAGACCATGTGCAGTTCATTCTCTCATCTCCCAAGGGAGGGAATTATGTGTGCTCTTTAGTGGTTTTGCTGTTGGGCTGTGGCTTGTTCCAGGATCCAGGGGGGAGGAAGGGTGATTAGCTTTACGTGTGATTCATGGAAGCAAAGGATAAAATGGGAAACAAGGATGAAGGACTGAGACTGCTGCACTGAGCAGAGGGCCATTTTCTGGCATCTCTTGCTCCCAGGAGAGATTCTTTCACCTTTCAAACCCAGCTCACAGAAATCTCCACAAAGCATTAATTAAACTTCTCTTCATACCTATCACTTCGATTAATTTCCTAGCAAACTAAAGTGTCCTTGGTGGAAAAGAACTACTACACCTTCAGGGTAGGACATGACAGGATTTTTAGTATCTTAGACTACTGCAATAATTCAGAACAGGTATCCAAGAATAGTTTAGTTAGTTATGGCTGCAAGGAGCAATATTAGGCAGGTATGAATGTAGCTTCCTGAGTTAAATTTTACCAAGATGTTTGGATGAGGCATATTTTGCTAAACATCTCTTCAGCTCAACAGTTAACAGTTACAGTACTGCTTATCTTGGATCATCACTGATAAATACCTGGCATCAAATCACAAGGTACCTCTCTATTTTGTCTCTGTAACTATAGATCAGAGCAGTTTTTTTCCTAGTGCTTCATACTGAAGAGCCTCTTTATTTACTGACCCCTTGCTCTTACCTGATGGGCACAAAACTCTCCCCTTCTCCTGCTTTGCTTGCCAGCCCTTACGTTCAGTCACAATTCCCTGTCCTGTCCTTTCCTAGTGCCTGCTGTCCACAAAAACAGGAGGCCTAGAGCTGCAATTTCTTCATCATTGTGCTGAGTGGTGCTGGTCAGGGTGCACTCACTCCCCTGTGCTTTGCAGCATCGCTGTTATGAGCTGCAGGTAGGTGACAAAGCCCCAGAACTCAGAGGCTCAGCATACTGAGCTGTTTGACACCTTGCTGTGCTGAGGACACATCTGTTTAACCAGTACAGGTTGTACTGGATGTAAACTGGGAGCTGTGGTTTGAATTCAGCATTGTTCTTCTGTCTCTGCTCGTATCTACAACATCTCTATATCAGTAATCGATGCTGAATTGTTCCAAAACAGTGGAAAACACCGTCAAAGGAAACAATGAAAGAATTGTCAATAAGGTGGAGTCTCTGGCTGTGTTATGTCACAGCATCTGAAGACTTCACAGAAAGTGAAGTGCAGAGGGCAGTAGTACTCATAATGATGCAGACAATGCAGACTTGGCCTGCCAACATAATACCTATGTTCAAAAAGCTTTCTGAAATCATATGGGATAGAGATGACTTCTGAAAACCCAGTCGTTGGTATGTATTCCAGTGGGAAGGAAAAATCAGTTTGCAAATCTCTTGCTTTCTAAGATGCACTGATTTGTGAGCATTCATGCTTAAGAACTTCTCCTTTGTGTTCCTTTATTATGTAAAAGTGCACAGAGTGCAAGTAATGCTAGGAAATTATTTTGCCATACTTCCGTTACGCTTTCATTCTTCTGCATCACTTTAAAATCTTGAAATACACTCATATTTTGAATATATAGACAGACAATTGAGATGTTTCCTTACACAAGCATAAACCTACAAAGTTGAAGCAATGTAGTTTTGGTTTGTGCATATATCCTGATTTAGCAGCTTTGGCAGGTTCAGCTGTCAGAGCTGGTTGCTTTATGCTCTACTGTGTGTTTTTCCAGTCTTCCTTGCAAACAGCTGTGGCAGTACCCAGTTGTGCTTCATTTGTTCTCTTCATGGTGTTGGTTAGTGCTTATTTGGTCCTTTTGTTACGACTCTTACCTTACTGTCTGCTTTAAGACTACACTATATAAAAGCCCTTTGAACTGACTGAATAATGTTCAGTTATCAGAAAGATGACTTTTTAAAAGTATTTTTTTTTTCAGTGGTGTAATTTTTTTCCCCTTATTTTACTTTTCAAATCTCAACCCAAACTTATGGAGGTTGAAGTTCCAGTGTTGTGGTGTAGCTTGTGAGCAATGTGCAGTGCAATGGATGTCCAGCCTGAATGGAGGCACTGTCAGAAATGAATAATGAAGTGTAACTTTAAAGCAAGAAATACAAAGTGCTTCAGTAGAAGGCAGAAGGAAGCACTCAGTGATGCAGTGGTTGCTGTTGCACTTTAAGACCATTGTGCCTATTTTACAAGTTTTAAAGACAGTAAATGCCAGGCTAAATTCATAGTCCAAAGCACAGAGATGAATAACATTTCCAAGAAACAGCGTAGTGAGCTCACTGGTACATCAGCAAGAGCAGAATGTTTCCAGTGTTGGTATTTCCATGTACTTTCGATTTGAAATACCAGAAAAAGAAAGAAAACAGAGTGAAATGTAACTTATTATTGTAATGAGGGATGGCTCGCCACAGTGGTCACTTCTGTGGCACCAGAATGCTTGGGTAGAGGAGCTGGTGTGGGCGGTACTGGTAAGCAGTTCCTTTATCCTTTTGTCCTTGTTTTTCAAGTGCTTGGAGAACTCATAGCCATGGGTCATATATTTATTTTTTATTCCTCTCTTCTGGCAGTCTAGCTGGACGAAAGCAGGCCTGGAGTTGTTCATCTCCAAGCCTTTAATGTAGGGAGCTGCTCCTGAAGATGAGAGGGGAAAATCAGAGTTGAAATCTTCCTCTCACACTCTTGGTGGAGTCAGTGCACATTGAAAGGCAGGAGGAGTTCACACATCCCTTGGCTCCTGTGCTTCCATGCTAGATCTGCGTTCTCAGTGTGTTCAAACTGACCTTGTTCCACTGACTTCCACAAAGCAAGACAAGTCAATTATTTGTGTCAGCTGCAGAGCCAAGATCTTCTGGAATAAGAATCTTTCACAGCTCAGTTTTGCACAGAGCTGATAAGCACATAGCACATGTCATCAGGACCTCCGTCCATAAAGATGAGCTGGGCCCTGGTGTGTGGCTTTCTTCATGTTGCATGAATTAATTTCCATCTGTTACGTTTCATTGCACTGAAGAAGCCAGCACTGTTTGTTCCACAGTAGTCCCTCTTCCTTGGGAAGATTTAATATTTCCTCTTTGCTGTTGAGATCAGTTCTGGTGACAAAACCAGCGAGTTCTGTGTAAGTATCTATAAAAGCCAAATAGTGCCCCATCTGTTTCTGCCACTAGGGCCACTCTAGGAAAAGTGGATTCCTCCTCTTCTAAGGTGCAGTCACTGGGTCCATGTCATCCATGGGGCAGGTTTAACTTCCCAAATGCTCCTTTCAGACATCTTGCCTTTGCATCCCCATTGATTTGGGCACTCAGGTAACTCAATTTCACTCAGTTGAAACACTTCCTCCAATAGAGGAATGCCCAGGAATGCTGAGCAGGAGGTGAAGTCCTTGCACTGGAAGAGCTGTGATGGAAGGGGGTGACTGATGGCAGAGAAATTGTAGCAGAAATAACAGGGAAGAAGACCTTGTGATAAGACACCTATTGTTTTAAGCTAGTGCTTCAAAAATTAGTTACACAGCTTTGGTATCTTTATTGCCTTAGAAGTAACCCAGCAGCAGCAGGTTTTGCCTGAAGAAACCATCATTGCTCCACTGGAAGCAGCTGCCGAAGTTTATAAAGATAAAACATAAATTTGCTTGGTTTCACCTGCCATGTGCATCAGTTCAGGATTTTAAAATCAGTACGGGATTGGTCTTGATATAACATTAGTAACCAGGTATCTACTAATGTCTGTTTGCACAAGCTACACAAAGAAACAAAAAGGATTTATAGTTTAAAACAGAAAATGAAAACCATAGGTGTCTAGCATAGATTCTACAACATCCCGCTGTACTTGCCTCCTACATCATGTAAATTGTTTATGTGCTATTTAATGTCATAGCCAGAAGTTTTTTATCTTCTATTTAGCAACATGAGAGCAATAAAACTGCCTCTGTCTTTAATGTCTGCTGATACAACTCTCATCTGAAAGTGCCTCTGGAAGTTACCTCAGTAATCAGACTGGAGTTTAAGATCCAGTCTGTATGTCAGCATTTTGTGCTCCTGATTTTAAAATTCTCTGGACTGAAGTCTGTAAAGGCTCACTGCACAGAGCAGCTATAACAAAGCAGTTAATGATTCTCATGACATGAATGCTGCCATTTCAGTTTATTTGAATGGGCACTGGCATTCTATCTTAAATATATCGCTTTTTGTTATTTGGTTGGGGTATTTTTTTGAAACCAGCTCAATATTAGGCATGGGTATGCATCTTAGCTAAACTATAACCTAGCCAGTCCATGCCTTTTGCCCTGTGAAGTGCCCGAAGTTTTTCAAAACATGTAACCACAGTGATATTTTTATAAAGGAATGTTCACCTCATGGGATTTTTTTAAGGTGTTCTATTTTTTTTCCAAGTTACAGCTTCACTTTATTGTACATGATGTCCAATAAAAAAGATATATGTCTGTGATTGGACTTTGAAAAAGGGCCATGGTGCCTATTCCATTTAAAGGGAATGAAGTCAAGCAGTAAATTTGCTGGTTGCCCTTTTCATATTGACTGTATCTTGGCCAGCAGTTGGTCTTTGATGTTGTAACAATAGAGCAAGGGCAGAGGAGGAGGAGGATTAGGACCTCCATAATATAAAAACAAGCCTGCATTCATCATGATTTTTATAGAGCACAGTCCCTGTCTATTGGAGGTTTGCAGTATAGGCTTAATGTTCTGCAGAAGAGTAGTATGGCAACTTTAACATTTGCAGGTGGCTTACAATTCATCCATCATTACTCCTACCATGTCTTCTTAATTCAGTTTGTTTAGGCATCCAGCATTTAACTTTTCCTATCTTGTTATTCCTTTGTACAATAGGAAAACAGATGTTTGTCAGGACAGAGCTTCTGGAGTATCATTTTCCATTATGGGGGTTGATCCTCGTATTATCTATGAAAGGCTCACTGCAGCTGGCCAATAGAGTATCTATTCCTCACCTTGTGCTTTAAACTCCAGGCTTTTATTGGGAAAGAATAGGGAACTTGGTATGTGTATGTCTAACATTTGTGAATGTGTATCTCAAACGGGACCCAGGGCTGCCACACTGCCTGTGACTTCAGTATGAAAAGAATAGTGCCAGAGGTTTCAAAGGAGCTGTTTAGCCTGGTAGAGTCCTGGAGATATTGATGTGTACTGAAATGGTAGCAGCACCAGCTCTCAATCCAGACATGCAGGAGGAAAAGGGTCATCCATTTCCTGAAAACGTTCAGGGTACCAAGATGTGCTGAGTGCTGGTGGGAGCAGATAGGCTTCAAAATGTGAGCAGAGCTTGGAGAGAGACAAATAATCCCTAATGTGCTGTTGCAGCCATGTGTACAGCATAGCAAATGTGGAAGGTAGCATGAAGGGATTGTTCCCAGGGATGTGATGATGGCAGCAGCAATGAGCCTGCTGCAGGGGAATCCACACCAGAAGCCCAAAGGCAGCTTTTAGGAAACCATCTGGGGCTGCATCAGGTTAAATTGCTTTACTGCACCCAACTCCAGTGGCTCTTGCTTAAGGCATGATCCTGAAGTCCACTGACAAGGCAAAACACCTGGAAGCTTGTCTACCAGACTCCAAAGACACCTGTCCCAAGGAAGGGAAGGGGTGGGGGAAGAGGTCAATCCCTGATGCATTTGACAGTTCAGCACTTGATTTAGGGGTGGATCCTGTGCCTTCTAGGTGTGCAGATTAGACTGGTGAGTCCCAAACTCATGAGCAAGTCACTGCTTGCCAGCTGAGCTGCAGTAGCTCCTCAGATGTCTTATTCCACCTTCATCCCACACAAAATACGAGGTGACTTCATATTTTTAGCAAGTCAGTGCTGGGCAAACAAACCCTGCCCAGAGCTCTCATCAGGGTGACAGCACTCTGTCCTCAGACCAAACACATGGCTTGTCAGTGGGGAATCTGGTTTTTAGTTAATATCTACCATGATGGCCATTAGAGAGGCAACATCTGGTGTAGAAAATGCACACCTTCCATTTCTGGGCTCAGCTCTGTGTGTCCTTCATCAAACCCAGGCACAGCATTGTCTTGACTGTTGCTGCTTTCCTCAGCTGCTGAAAGCAAGCAACGTGAGGCTCAGCCAGTATAAGGTGGGAGTTCTGGCTAGTTAGAGGCATCACCTAGTGTTTAAAAGGGTTTGCCCTTGGGAGATCAATAGCTCTGAAAAAGCTGCTGAAATCCTTCAGTGGATGTGAATTTGATTCCTGCTCTTCTTTGATCTGGCATTCATGGCATTTTGAATAATGTAAATCAAAGCTGCCTTTCTCACTACCCATCCCTCTTTCTTCTTCTGTCTCCTGAGAGGATAATTTTTTCATGTTCTGAGGAATACAGCTTTGACTGTCTTAACATCAAGATAAAACGAACTCATTATTTGCATAACATCAGAGTAAGGGCCAGATTAATACCACCTCTCTGTTTTTCTTTTTTCCTTCCTTTATCCTATTCCTACAATAAAATACAAGGGGAGTATGCAGCTGAAATCACATGTTTGCACACATATGGACTAAGTGGGGGAGAAGAGCTGCATATGCCAATTCCCTGAAACGCTCTACTGCCCTTGATAAAAGGAGCCACGATTACATTGTTACATTGGGTTATAAACCCCGTAATAAAAAACCACGACAATTATTGCAGTTTGGTTGTGAGAGCTGCATGAGGCGCAAATGTATATATTTATTTCTTTTATGTATTTATCTCTTAGAGTTAGGTAGCTGGAAGTGAGTTCTGAGCCACAGCCTTCAGTGTCTCTGCTGTTTCTGCTTTGGGATCTCTCTTTGTATAGAGCTGTTCTCCCTCCCTGGATCTGGCTTATCCACAAGGGTCCCATCTCTGTTCCTCACCAGAGGAGGTGAGGATACACAAAATTGAGCTTCTTATCTTTCCTCTCTTACCTTGCTGCTGTGTTGGGCTGCTGGGACTAATCTAAAGATGCTTTTTGCCTGCTCCCATACACTTCATTGTCAGTGGCATCTGGGTGGCTTCAGGCACATGCTAAGACTATAACAAGCTTGCAAAATAAAACCATTTATGCTAAAAATAGCTCAGAACTGACTAGTGATCATGGGGTGGAGGGGAGACAGAAATGAAGATATTTTCATTTCACGTAAGTGTCAGATTCAAAAGCATCTGCCTAGTTCAGTGCATGTATGGTATTCATTTCCTGCCTGCAGTCGATTGGAATGCCCCCCGAGTCGTTTGAAATTGAAAATCGAGTCATGCTTCTTTAATCAGCTCTAGGAAATAGCCCCC
>VZTT01074349.1:0-20690 GCA_013400855.1 Buphagus erythrorhynchus | reverse complement strand
GAGTGTCATGCCTCGTTTGATACAATGCCTGGCACAGAGGGAAGCTGCTCCAGGCTGGTCCCTAAGCACCAGGGCAATAAATTAGGATGAATTGTAATTTTTACTGCTGCTGCTTCAGCAGGACCTTGTCTCTGGCACAGACAAGGTGCCTCCACTGGGAGAAGTGACTCTCCCAGGGTGAGGACACTCCCAGCACAGAGATCAGTCTTTGCAGGCTCATACTGAGTTGGAAAAATATGTCTTCAGTGTACCCTCCTGACTTGCTATTTATCCTGGTGCAGGATCAGGAAAACTGCTGATGGTTTTTCAGCTGATGGCAATGATATGATGAAAGAAAGGAGAAACACCAAGCAAAGCAGTGTGTGATTTATGAGTGTAAGGGGATGACCCTAACTTCCCAAAAATGTTTTTTCCATGCCTGTGCTCATCTAAACTCCTGATTTTGATTGCCTGAACAGACACGTGGCCCCAGCTGAACACAATGCCCAGATCTACCCTAGGAATGATTTGGGCTGATCTGCTCCACTGCAGGGATTGATCCATTTAGTTTAAACACAGAAAAATTGCCAGTGTTGCAACACCTATCCTTTTCCTTCTGGTACTTTTCCTCTGCCTTCCTGCTGTGTAGGGCAGTGCAAAGGGCTGAAATGCTGATTTTTTGGGGATGTAAAATACATTGAAACTGAAACACGAGGGAAAAACAAACAAACTAACCAGGAATCTTTTGGCTTTTCCACTCCCTTGTGACGTTGACATGAGGAAAGCCGGGACAACAAAGTATTTTTTGTATCAGGAAAAGGGTGGGATCTGCCACTGGGCAAAGGGCTGGAGGCTGTAAACACAAACAGTGGAAGATTGCTGCCGATTGTGTCAGCAGGGGAAAAAAAGTCAGTAATTAAAGGAAGATTGACACGGTTTGGATTTGTGCTAACGATTCATGCCACAGCCCGGGGCAGGAATCTGATTTGTTAGGCTCCATTCAGGAGCAGTGTTGGGCCACCCTAAATATCTCCCCCAAGCTGCTGTCTTTAGTTTAATAGTGAATTAAAGGCTGTTGGATGAAAGGCCAAAAGCCACATAAAAGCTCCAGGCAGCACCAGGGTTGTATGGAGGAGCTGATCCAGTCTCTGCTGCTGGTGGGTTGTTGCCCTTCTGTCCCATCCCTGATCTGCCAGGGCCCCTTGCCTCTGTCCCTGCATCCCAGCTAGAAATGCTGCAAAGCCACAGTCCTAGAATGAGACTAAACTGCTCCCAGTGTTGGAGCTATTCAGTGTATTGAGTGTGTCTGAAACCCCTACAGTTCTTTGTTCCTGGAATTCCATGTTTATGAGGACAGTGGCTTTGGGCATTACCCACATATTTTGTGTCAATGTGGCTTCAGATCCATCTGCACATCTCTGTTTCTCCAGCTTTAGCCCAGCTTGTGTCAGTCTTGTCTGCAGTGCATCTTCTTGCCTGAAGTTCTTGAGCTGAGTTTCCTTCAATCTCCAAAACCTAATTCAGTAATGTGTTTCTTCCCCTTTCCTGGAGACTCTCTTCATCCTCTGGTGCTGCTCATTGCTGGTGCAACACTTGAGTTTGCAGCTGAAGGAATGCACAGATGGAGATGTGATATCAGTGAGTGTGTCTGATCTGCACATCTCCTCATAATTGTCAGCATGTTATTCCTCACAGCTTCTCAGAAGTTTGGAGAGGTGGATATCCTCATCCTAGGGGTGGGATGTCAGGTGGTGGTGCTCAGACCCTGTGTATCCGTGTACCTGAGCACTTCACTTAGGGCTCCCTTGGAAAAACAGTCAGAGGAGTTGGAGGTGTAGTCCATCTCCTCCTCAGTGTTTGTCCAAAATCACACCCTGGGAGTGTTTGGTTTTCTCTGTTGACTCTAAAGGAGGTGCTGAAGCCACAGAAAGTTTGTTGAGGTGGATCACTTTACAAATCTTCCATTCCCACTGAGATGAAAACTGAAATTCAGACCTTGCTGTGGCTCTCAGGTTGTTCTTAGGGGCAGGAAGCTTTCAGGTAGGATAAACCTGTGTACACAGATCTTTTAAAATCCTCTGCTGATTACAGCTCTGCTGCTTCTCATAAAATCAGTGCTTTCCTTTAAGATGGTTTCCATATCCCAGTGTTGTCAGAGCCATTTCACCTGCAGAGCTGAGCTTGTTCAGTGTGCAGTGGAAAAGGTGGGAGAGCAGATGAGCTCCACTTCAGGGGGATTAGAGAATGCCATTTATAGGGCATGTGAAGGACAAGAGTTCCAGCAGCCACTCCACTGTGTGTTCTCAGTGGAGTCCAATGTCCTTGTAGCCTTTCCTGAGGTTGTACTCCACCTTGGGCTTCCCACAGACAGTTGGAATGGTTTTATGGTCTACTTGGAGGACATTTATTGAGTATTGCAGCTATTGCTTCCTCCTAAGACAAGGGATCTGCTCAGCAGAGCCGAACTGATGAGCTGAGTGTCTTTTGCCTCAGGCTAGAAATACTTAATATCACATGAAGGGGAACTAAGAGAGATGGAACAAGGGCACGTGTGTGTATGTGACTGTCTGTATCAGCTTATTTAAAACCTTGATAAAGAAGATAAACTCCCAGATTTAGGACTTTGCTTCCTCTGCAGGGGGGATTCACTGCAACGCTACTGTCTTGGTTTAATTTGAGTTTCCTGGCCAACGCACCAAATAATGTCATAGTTTTGATTTGCCAATTTAAATATACTTATATTTGGACCATCGCCCCCCATACCAGAGGGGCTTCACCTGCTTGGCCTGCTTGATGGCAGCTACTTACAGGATAGCACCTTTTGCAGGAAATGGGGATGAAAATGCCTCTCTTTGGGGTGAGTCTCACCCCTCCTTGTGGATGAGTAAGCCAGTGGATCTCCTCTGAGTGAGGTGGCACATGGCCTGCTCTCCCTTGCAGGCATAGGAGCAGTGTCCTGTGCCCATGGGGAGCATCTGCACCATATCCAAGGTTCCCCAGAGGAACCACAGCCTAGACAGGATAACAGCAGCACTGAGGACCTGCTGCTGGCAGCCCTGGACTGGACTGTGGTCAGGAGACACAGTGGAGGCTGTGTTGCTGTGCCTTCCCTCTTGATGTTCTTCAGCCACGTAGGATTGGGCTGTGCCAGGAATTGCACCTCCCACTTGCTGTGCAGGCTGAATGGGAGAAGCTTAAAAAGTTTAATTACCTGCTGGTAATTAAGAATCAAGCAGGCTGCCCCAAATACCTTATTCTTAGTTCTCCACTGCTGAGCTGTGAGGGAGGCAGTAACATTTCTTGTGGGGCATTAGAAAGCAGAGGCAGATAATATATTAAATACCAGCATGGTATCTGCAGCCTGCAGGGGACAAGAGGGGCTGCTCTCAGCTTCTCCTTACTGTCCCCAGTGCAATCCTTCCAGGCTTGTCTGTCCCAAGTGCTGACCAGAGCCTAAAAGCTCACACAGAACTGGATTTTGTGGTGGAAGAGCAGTGTAGAGCTGGGTGTTGAGGCAGGAGGGTGGGAAGGGACTTGAGAGCAGGAGGATGAAGTCAGGCTCTGAAGATGAGCCGACTCATCTCCCAACCCTGGATGTGAAGAAGCAGAGCACAGCTCTGCCTGGAAGGCTGGGAGGATGGTCTGGGAATGGGGAGGAGGGTATTGCTGTGCTCTGACTGCTTCTTTCAGTGACAGGGAAAGTGCCCCAGTATAAACAGCTCACTTGTGGTGCCTGAATAAAAATGCTCTTGGCTGCTGCCTCAGGTGCCAGTGTTGGATTTCTGCTCAAACCCAGCTTCATCCACGGCTTTGCCAGGTGGTGAGGAGCAGGGCTGGTCTCTGGAAAGGTGTGATGCAATTTACTTGAACCCACAAAGGGGGAATGGTGTCCTTTGAAAATGCCTGTGTTGTTTTATAAAAGATTCTTGCTTTTTCACAGTCCTGGAGTTTTGTTGCTTTTCTGTTTACCTTTTCTGTTGCTGAAAAGGTAAATATAGGGTGTTGACGAGGAAGGGGGAATGTGCTACACAGACTGAGGGGTTTAATTCCAAGATGGCATTTTTCTGGACTAACTTGTACCCTCCAAAGCCAGGAGTACCAAACACATCCAGGTGGCAGCAAATCTCCTGTTCCTGGAAGCTGCCAGGTCTAGTGGTGCTCTTGATTTTAAGGTATAACCCACACACCTGGAGATCACCCCCATTCACATTTCTCTGTACTTCTCCCTGTCCCAAGCCTTGCTGCTGCCTTGTTTGGGCTCTAATTCATCCCTCTCCAGGCTCCAGCCTCCCTCCCACAGCCAGGGCTTGCATAAAGCATACATCAGTGGTGAGGGGTTCACATGAAAGAGGCTGGAGAGAATTGATTCAGCACAAGGAAGGTGCTCCCAGGACTCCTCTGCACCCAGCTGTGCTGCACTGGTGCATTCTGCTGGCTGTGGTCAGTGTTGTACCGTCCCAGTAGTGCCAGGAGAAGCTGCTCCCTGAAGAGGGTGTTGCATTGGAAAGGGTCTGGGAACTCCTCCTGAGGCTCTCAGCACCCAAAGGTGTCACCTGCAAAGTGCCAAATGTATTAAAATTCCATGTCTGCTGTGCATGAGGCACCTCTCCAGAACTTACTGGACCTCTCTCTCCATTAAAATGTCTGTGGAGCAGAGGCTGCACTGCCTCACTCCCTGCTTGGATCTGTTTCCAGAGTTGTGCACAGGTTTGTAACCACACACTGCAGAGCAAGGGGTGGATTAAATAACAGGCCACACAGAGGGGCAAAAATGGTGCCACAGATTTCTTCCAGCAGCCCAAAACTCCAGGCCCAGCCTTGTTTGCTGAGCAACATTTCAGTCTTGGAAAAAAAAAGTATATTTTAATTATCTGGAACAGCACAACTGTTTAACTTGTCTGGTTGAGGGGATGGTCAGCTGTACAGCAGAGGGGAATCACTGGGCTCTCTGGGGTTTTCAGATCATGGCTTGTGGTCTCAGAGGCTGGGCAAGGTCTCAGTGTGAAAACAGATTTATTTTTGCCTGTGTCTCTGGGTAATAACCAGTCACTGGTGCAACTGTAAAAGCACTGGTTACAGCTGAGGGGCTTCTTCAGGGTGGGCCAGAACCTTCTCTAACCACTAAGTGTTTTGTCCACTTTTCTTTGTGCAGCAATTGAAAGGGAAGATCCTGGTGAAAGGCAAGAAGCTGAGCAGGCAGGAGGACCCCATCAATGGCAACAACAACCTGGAGGCTGAGGATGTCTCTGATGAAGATGAAGCAGCTGAAATTGAAGATGAATCTGTGAAGACCAAGGTAGAGCAGAAGGGAAAGGTAAGTGAAAGAAGAAATCACTGAGAAATCACTTTTTATGTGGGTTTTGTACCACACCTAAAGTAATTAAAAAAAAAAAAAGAAAAGCAGTTGAAATACAATTTTTCATGTGTTCCCAGCCAAGACAGGTGTCAGTGTGGTTTCAGCTACTCAGCTGGGGATATGTAAGGGTGAATTGTTGAAATTGCTGGGGCTGAGGATCCTGGTGCTTGCCCAGCTTAATGATCTCTGTCCCAAGCACAAACAGAGATCTTGCAGAGCCAGCCAAGCAAAAAGGTTGGCTTCTTTCTCTAAAATGAGGCTGCAGTGGGGACAGAACATGCAGCATTTATGGAAGCATAGGAAGGGCACATGTGCAATCTGTCTGTTGTATTTCCAGAAATCTGTTTGTCATGGGACAGCCATGGCTTTGGCTTTTCCAGTCACATTTTGGGGTATGCCTGCACCCTCACTGGCTGTTTGTTTCTCACCTGGAGGAAGGAGGGAGGGAGGGAAGATCTATGGGCAAGGGGTGGCCAGTTGCTGAAGGAATTTGTATTATGATTTCTGGAAGGAAAAGGCTGGCCTTTTCTGTGTTCTGCCCCATCATGTGAGGAAATGGATTTTTCCAGTGTGCAGGTCCTTGTGAAGCCCATGTCCCTCCCAAGGTGGCTTCACAGGTGACACAGACACATCCAGCCCCACTGATGGCAAAGCTGATTGGTGTTGCCTCTGCATCTGGTCTGATCTATGTTTCCCTTTGATGAGTTGCTCACTCTTTGCAGGTCTTATTTATTTCTCTGCTCTCTAGATCAGTAACATGTACATTATTTTGACATCTGTCACTTTCTTTTCTTGCCCTTGATGGGAGCTGGGGACTCTCACTTGCACCAATGAATGTGGCTGTGGAATTGGAGTCATCAAAGCATCGTGACAACTTCCTTGTTCAAGGGGGAAAAAGCCCAAACTCTGTGGAGGCCAAAACACCTTTCTTTTACTTTATTTCCACGTTTGCATGCCTGAGATCAGGACAGTATGGAGAAATCATTGCTAAGGCTCTGCTGTAAAGTTTAGCACCTGGAGACAGATGTGGGTGCTGAAATACAAATGATCCTGCAGAGAGCAGCAAGGAAGGGCATTCCACCAACAAAGGGGGAATCCTTTTCCAACCTTTCCTGCACAGGGTGACACACAGGGCACACCACCAGTCACTGAGTGTTGAGAATGTGCATCTTTTTTTGTGGAAGTGGTGGAGAAGAGAAGCCCCAGAGGTCCTATAGGGAAAACACAATTACCACTTTTGAGCACAACAGCAAAAACTCCCCACAAACCTCTCACTCTCTTTTTTTTAGAGTGACACCTTGAAGCTGGCCAAGGAGCTGTCTGACATCGTTGTCTACTGCAAGAGTGTCCACTTTGAAGGCTTTGATGACCCCAACCATCCTCGGGCTTTCTATGAGATGTCATCGTTCTCAGAGGGCAAAGCTCTGAAACTGGCCCAGGAGTCTGGTATGTGTGTTCTTCCCTCCTCTATCTCTGTTCCCCAAAAAGGGACAGCTGCTGGTAGAAAAGGCATCCCAAAGACATGGGTTATATCTGTGGCCAAGCATGTCGCTGAGAAAAGTGGGAAGAACGTAATATCCTCGAGGCTGTTACCAAGAAGGGCATTTTTGCAGGTGGTTCCCATTCAGCCAGCCTTGCCAGGCAGAGGGGAGTACACAGCAGCAGCAAGAAGAGATAAAAGTAACCCCACCACTGAAAGGGCCGTTTTTTTTCTGTTTTTTCCCTTCTCTGTAGGAACCAGTTTTATTCATCACAACATCAGGCACCTGAGCCGTATCTACCCTGCGGGCTGGAGGACGGATTCTTCCAACTACAGCCCCGTGGACCTGTGGAACGTTGGCTGCCAGATTGGTGGGTGTCCCTGGGAGCCTGGAAGGGGTCCCTGTCTGGGTCACCATGACCTGGCTGTGGAGGGCTTCAGCTGAGGCAGAATCTCAAGGCCTTTGCAGCCAGAGGCTCAGCAGTCACTGGGAGAAGCCAACTTTCCAAACAATGCCCAGTGACTTTCCCTAGACTGTTTTCTGTCTCTGCACAAATCCATTAGGAGAGGCTTTTCTGCACATTAATGTGCAAATCCCTGCAATTTCACTGTCAGCAAAGTTACTGCCATTTAACAAAGGAGGAGGGAGCATAAACTCCCTCCTGCAGCCCCCCTGGGAGTGCAGGTAGCACCCCTTGGTTTGGCCTCAGGACAGTACTTGGGAGGCACCAGCAGTTCCCTTGGGGAAGGCCAGACCTGAATTCAGTATTTGGGCACCTAAAATGAGATTTTTCAGAAGCCCTGAGTACTTTCAGCTCCCAGGAAAAACAGTGTACTGCAGTTATCAAAGTCTTGCTGCAGGTGGAAAAATAGGGGAGTGCCTTAAAATGCTCTCAGCCTTCAAGTATGACCAGGTATGAAGGACATGTGACCAGGATAAATTTCTGTGTCTTAAGAGATGCCTTAGATGTTGCTAAAGAGTTTAAAATAATCCTTGAGGAAATCAAGGGAGCACTGAGGAGCTGCTGGGGTCCATGTGCACTCCCTGTGTGGTATCAGTGAGGCTGTTCACAGAGACTGTTCCAGGATTTACATCAATGCCTTTAAAAAAGGTATCGACAAATTGGGAAGAATACAAGGAATGTGCCTTGCACCAGTGAGGCTTGATCTATTTTGGGCAGCAGACAATAAAGAGGTGATTTGATCACAGCTTCTGTGCTGCCACCTGAGGAGTTCAGACAATGAGGAGCTCTCTAGTCCAAACAACAGAGGCATCGATGCCCCTGGGGATGGCAGATGGAAACAGGCAGATCTGGGCTGGAAAGGAGGTTTTGTAATGAGGCCAAGTAGCCAGAGAAATTATCTGAGGGGGATCTGCTGGCTTCACTACAGGAGAGAACTTCAGCATAGAAATGAAGAGGTTTATCTAAAAGATGCAGTTGCTCTAGGTAGCATAAATTCCTTGTAGGACAATTTTTGATCCTAGGGAAGGCAGGATGGCTGTAATGGCTCCTCCTGTCTCTGTCATCTCTGAATGCAGAAATCTCAGGGCTAGCAGGCTGTGAGGGTCAGAGTTTCGTACTGCTCTTTGAAGTGTGGAAAAGCCAGTGTTTATGTCCATGAAGTGCAGTTCCATGTGAACAGAATTAGCATGAAAAGATTCCTATTGATTTATTTGAGTGACTGAAGTTATTTATTTGTGTTGCAGTTGCCCTAAATTTCCAGACAGCAGGCACAGAAATGGATGTGTACCAGGGTCGGTTCCAGGACAATGGGTTTTCTGGCTATGTCTTAAAGCCAGAATTCCTCCGGGATGAACAAACCAAATTCAATCCAAAATCCATCACAGAAGGAACATGGGGGACAAAGAAGAAGCTCCTGCTTAAAGTAAGAATAGAAGTTGGAAAACATCTCAGTAACATGCACTTTTGGGGGGGCGTGTAGGTTGTACCTTCTTCTGGTCCTGCCTTCAATGTTGTCCTAACCCTGCTGATTTCCCACATCTGGGGCTCTCATGGATTTGGATCCTGCAGGGATCTACTCATGTTTAATATTGGGCATTAGATTAATGACAACACTCACTGTCCTTCCAGAGCCATGCAGGCAGACATGCAAGCAGCAGTCACCTCTGGTGCTCCCAAGTGCCAGCTGAGCACTGTGGGCACAGACAGAAAAGTTGTCAGTCCCAAAGCCAGCTGGCTGGGCTGGAGCACAGTTCCTTATGTGCTTTAGCTCATGGCAGCTTCCTCTGAAGGATGCCACAGCTCTGAAAGAGCAGCACCAGCCTCTGAGCAGCAAATCTGCACTCCTGGGCAAGGAGAGGGAATCTTCCAGGGAGCCCCCTCTCCTAGTGGTGTCCTGACCTCTTCCCCTGTTTCCTCCACAGATAATCTCTGGTCAGCAGCTGCCAAAGGTGAACAAAAGCAAAAACTCTATTGTGGATCCCAAGGTAACGATAGAGATCCACGGTGTCCAGCAGGACAACAACAAGAAGCAGACCAAAGTCATCGAAAACAATGGTGAGGGGGTTTCCTCCAAACTCTGCTCCCATGAGCAGGAACCTTTTCTGTTCCTTGGCAAGACTGCTGCCCTGTGGGCAGACCTGCCCAGGGCACCCAATCCTGCCCACACCGAGCAGATACATGAGGTGTTGTTCTTCTGTTGTTTGGAGACAGAAATTCCCTGTAAAACAACATCAGCCACCTGAGTTGTTTGGGGCTGGCTGCCAGATTTGCAGAACTAGAGCTTTGGAAGTGCTCTTTACCTCCATGCAGTTGGATTTGACCTGGTGTGCAGGGGTTCTCACCAGGATCTTCCCTGAGGAAGCTTCTCGTGGGGCTGATTGTACCCCAGAAGTGTCACAAACTCACAAAAGATTGATGTTGCAAGAAACTTCAGAGGTGTCTGTTCCAGCCTCTGCCTGAAACAGGGCCATACAAAGTTTACTCAAGCTTCTCAGGGTATTGCCCAGATGAATTTTGAATATCTCAGAAGTTGGAGGACCATTCAGACATGGCTGTGACTTCCCTCTGTGCACTGAGGGTTTGAATATTATGGCCTTATGCACAAACACACACACACTGCTTTTCTATGTGGAGTAAGAGCCAAGCACTGGAAAGCTGGTGCATATTTTCCTGCCTGCTAACAATGTTTTCCCTTTTCCTCTTTCCTGTTTGAGTAAATCTGGCCCTGCTCCTAAAGCTCATGGCCATTTCCGTCACCTACAATAATTTTTACAGCCTGTCAAGTGAAAGTTGTGTAGGGAACATTTCAGACCTGCCAGGCCTGTTCCTCAAGGCTGCTGAGCACTCCCAGCCCCATGGCCAGCCCTTCTCTAGCTGGAACAATACTGGAATGATGCTGGAATGACAAGTGCTGCCTTGTGGAAAGCAAATCAAACAATAAAGACACCACAGGACCGTCTCAGCACTTTCAGGGCCAGGTGAAAGATCCCTGTCTCCTGCTGAATCACTCACAAACCCTGCATGACCAGCAGGCTCCAGGTGACATTTTGCTGTCCTTGGTCTCTGCTCTGCACAGGCAGTAGGGTTTCCAACAGGATGTCCTTTGCTGTTTGCTTCTGGGGAGTGGTTTATTGATACTGCACCTGCCATGGCCTGGAGAGAGGGCACTGAGCTTGCTCTGCATTTCATGTGTGTCAGTCTCAGCTTTGTTTGCTTTGTGATTCTGGACCACATGATCCTTATCCAGACTTGATGATGCTTTTTGTAATCAGACACTCCTCATTAACTTTTCTTGCAGACAGGGAAATTGGGACACAGAGTTGTGCTTAAATGGAGGTATCTCAAGTAGTTGGAGAGGCTTAAGGCTGTCTCAACACAAAAACACAGCTTTCCTCTCTTCCCTCCCCTGGTTTAAGGCTATAAATTTTGCATCTGGTCCAATGGCAACCAAAGACAGCCATGTACCATCCACCAAGAGCCTGTGGAGCACAGCTGAGTTCCTCCCCCCCTCCTGTACCTCACTCCTTTCTAGAACCAAGGTCTGCAGTGAACAGCCCAAGCTGAAGGATTTATTAATTCCATGTAGCAAATGACAGTATTAAAGCTGGGAACAAGGCTCTTGGCAGCTCCTAAGAGCCTTGGTCTAGGTCAGATTAGGTTGACAGTCAGGAAGAGTTTCCATCCGTTTGCAAACACGTCAGACCACCATTCTTACTGCCAGCATCTCTGACCTACACCCTTGTCTGTGTTGCCCAGGCTTCAACCCAAACTGGAATGAAGAGTTTACATTTGACATAGAGGTCCCTGCACTTGCCCTGGTCCGGTTTGTGGTGGAAGACTTTGACATGTCGACCAAGAATGACTTCATTGGGCAGTACACCCTTCCCTTCACGAGTCTGAAGCAAGGTAAGGCCCTGCTGCCTGCTCCTCACAGCTCCTGAGCCCTTTGGGAAGCCCCAATGTCCTGGATGAGTGGTCCAGATCCATCCCAGCTGGGGTCAGAGTGGATTTTTTGGGCAGCTGTTAGCATTGTCTCTAGGGGAGGGTCCCCCTTGTCACCAGAGACCTTGGGCACGTTATGTTACCCACACTCAGAGCTGTGCCTCTGGGACCTGCCTGCTCAGGATCCTGTGGGAAACTGGGAACAGAATGCTCTGAGACAGGGAGATGTTTGTGCAGGGTCTTGGCAAACATCAGCAAATAATTTCCCAAGTGGACTAAAGGCCATTTCCCATCTGTGTGTCTGCTCCCAGGTTATCGCCACATCCATCTCCTGACCAAGAATGGAGACCCGTACTCCTCCTCCACCCTCTTTGTCTACATCAGTATCCAGGACAGTGATTAGCAAGTGATTAGACTCCAGGCCACAGTGAGCCTCCTTACAGACCTGGAAGGAATTCAAATGTGTGACCCTTGCCAGTGCCAGGGTCAGTCCCCAGCACCTTCCCTGGAGCAGCACTCGGTGCTCCATAGGACCCTGATGTGAAACAGCCGTCAACCTTCTCCCTGCTGCGTGCTGGAAACATCCTAATGCTGCTGTCGAGATTTTGTACCTGTTCAACCAATCCAGCTGTGGTTTTAGTTCACTTTATTTCGATTTTTTATTAATGTTGCTTTTAGCGAGAGGATAGGGACTCCTTTTTTAGTGAAGTACAGCTCTGGGGTTGGGCTCGGTCAGGCATCTGGGCAAAGCACCCAACATCTGTGCAAGGAAAAGTCTCCCTCAGCACTGCAATCAGTGGCCAGGTGCCAGGTGACTCCTTGCAACTGCAGGTGTCAGCCATCTCTCACCATATGAAGTCCAAAACGGGGACACCGTTCCCCTCCTTTCTGTTACAGATTAAAAAGGAAAGCTGCACTACAAAGCCCCGTCTTATGTAACCCGAGTTTCCTTTTGTGTTGTAATAAAAAATACATGAGCACTACTCTGCCTGTGTGCCTGGCTCTCAGCCAGGCCACTTTGCATTCAAAGCCAGGCTCTCATCCTGTGAAGGAGAAAGAAGCTGCCGAACAGCAGATTTCCCTCTGACCCAAAGTGAAACCCACTCAAAGGGACCTCAGAGAAGGTCTTTTGCCAGAGACAGTGGAAACATGCTCAACAACTGCCAGCAGGGCTTTTTTTTTTTTTTTTCTTTTAATACAGTAAAACTTTGTTTGTGTTTTTACAGAAAAAATGTCATTTTTTTAACAGAGAGGAAGTAGATGTTTTAAGTCCTAGCAGGTCCCAGTTGCACTGTACAGGTAACCCAGCACGAGAGTGTTTTGAAAACAGCACAGTATTTATGGCAACAAGTGATTTGTCTTCCAAGTAGAACTACAGAGTTAAGGGAATATTGTTGAAATAAAATAATATATATTTTGAAGTGCCAACTCTGTTACTAACAGTATGTTAGACTATTAAAAGTTTAAAAAAATTTCTGGAAGCATTCAATTACTTGCATTATTTGCCTCTTTGTCCTACTTGAATGCAACATACATGAATTTGGAAATAGACCTGCTTGATTTCTTAAATTATCAGGCTTCCTGGGTGTTCTGATCCCTGGTGGTGAAGACGAGGGGCTGATACCGAAGATGTTAATGTCCTTTTAAACATATGCTGGTTATCTTATTTTTTTTAGTCCAAAATAGCCTGGATTTAGTGATTCTTAGGCCTACTGCAAAGCTGGGTTTCATTTAGTCCTCCCTGGAGTTTGTTATGCTGCAGTAAACATTGCTGGACAAATTGATTTTTCCTCTTGACTGCAGTACTGTGTGATGTTGTAAGCCATGGCCAGATTAAATGAGAATTAAACCCACACCTCAAAGGCTGATACTGCATCTAGAACCAGCCAGGTGGAAGAGCTCAGGAGTGGCCAGTGAGGCAGAGCAGGGGCCCTGCAGTGACACGAGCTCTCCCAGGTCACCTCGGGGATGGGGCACATTGCTGGGGACACATTTGAAGGCCGAGGATGGAACATCCTTGACTCCCACCCAGCCTGAGTTTGGTCCCTGCTCCCAGTGTGCTCTCAGCTTTAGGGAGTTTTGGGGTGAAGAGCATAGGTGAAGGTGGTTAAGAAGTGCTCTGCCCCCTCACTTGTATCAGCATCAGCTCTTGTGGGGCAAGTTAGGAAGAAGTTCTTCCCTGTGAGAGCAGTGAGGCACTGGAAGAGGTTTCCCAGAGAAGTTGTGGATGCCCCATCACTGGGAATGTTCAAGGCCACTTTGGCTGGGGCTCTGAGCAACCTGGGACAGTGGAAGGTGTTCCTGTCCATGGCAGGGGCTTGGAACTGGATGATCTTTAGGGACCCTCCCAATGTAAACCATTCTGTGATTCTGTTCCTGTATGAAGTCAGATCAGCCCTCTGGGTTGGCTGTGAACATACTGCTTGCATTTTTTGGGTGGCAGGATTAGATCTCAGTTGGATTATTGAGCTAAAGCCCTCAGCTGCCTGCTGTGGCTGGCACTAGAGAAGTGGGGGACCAGGTGGCCAGGATCAGGCTGGGCTTGGATGGATTGCACAGACAGGCTGGGTTTTCCTCTACCTGTTTTGCACTTAAAGGTAGGCAAGATTCATGGGAAGAAAAAACATCCCTTATCAGGTAGGAACAGTTGGGGAAAGCTACTATAGCCAGGTGTGAAAGGAGCTGAGATGGAGATGGGATGGGCAGAGCATGATGACAATACTGCAACGTCTCCTCTCTCCCCAAAGGAAGGGACATGGTCTGTGTTGTTCTCAAGTGGGCTTATCTCTGAACAGATTAGAAGTGCTGGAACCCCACTGGAGGGAGAGCTCTGAGGAAAAGAGCAGCAGAAACAGGACATGGCCACCAACATCAGCAAAAGGCACCAAAGGGAGGAGGTGGGAGAGGCTCTTTCCCTTAGAAATCAGAGGTGGGGAGTAAAAGCAACTCTTCCATGAGAAGAGGAGTGCAGCAGCAGTTTCCACCAGGCCCAGGTATCAGAAGGCTCCATGATCTGAGAAATCCCAGGCTGGTTCCTGAGTGCTGGCAGGAGCACTCCACTCGTGTTGCTGAGNTGGCAGCAGCACTCCTCAACCAGGCAAGGCAAATATTGCTGATTCCAGCAGTGCCAACAGAGGTTGAAACATGGGTAATGTGCACTGATTGCATCTCTCATGGACACAACAGGAGCAATCACACAGGTAATTCAGCTGATTTGTGTCTCTGCTGGGTGCTTAACTTACTCTGCACAGGGCGTTCCAGTGGTTTTTGGGCTGGATCCTCAAGCAGAAATGGGATGAAGTAGTGGTAGGAACAGGGACATAACAATGGGGTTGGGTTTTATTTGAGTTAACTACCAATTCTTAAACACAAAGTTCTATCCAGAAGACCCCATCACCTGGAGGTCCCTGCTCCAGCCCAGCCAAATGGTGACACTTCAGCACAATGATGTGGCCCTGGATGTTCAGTGAGAGCTCTTTGCCCCTCAATCAACAGCCTGGAGCTCCCCAGCTCCATGCCCACATCCCTGCAGCAGGGCTGGGCAGTCAGGCCAAATGCTGAACTGCCAGGTACTGCTGCTCACTGGCAGTGGGGACATGGGGGGACAAATGGCCCAAGCTAGGTGGAGCTTGGGAACAGAAGGGGCCCCACCTCCTCAGTTTGTTCTTCTCAAAAAAATCCAAAATTCCATTGATGACCAGGTGTTTGAAGGATGTGTGGCCCTGCAGAGCTTTATTTGCTGCCATCCTACCCCCCATGCTGATCAAGGACAACAGTGCTGCTGCTGCTGCTGGATGTTTATTTTGAATCACTGATCAGGTTGGAAATGGAGTGAAGCTGCAAACCCAGAGTGTCTGAGTTTTTAAGGTGGTGCTTCTTCATTTGGTTTACAGTTTTATCCCACAATCACTGATTGCTCACATTTCCCACTGCCCTCCCCAGTCAGACTGATCCCATAGTGTGGAACCAGCACTCTCAGCCCCACGGACATCACAGGGATGGAGCCCTGATAAAAGCTTCAGTAGGACACCCTCTGCCTCAGGTCATACCCAAAACCCTCCTGGTTTCCTCAAGCCTCTGGTCTGTGGGCAGGTGGACTCTGACATTCACCTGGTCAGGGAGGCCAGGTGAGATTGCAGATGCTGTCTGAATGAGAAAAAATATAGTCTTGTCTGGCAGTCAAAAATTGACGTTTGTGTCTAGCCTTTAGTGTCATCATCCTCTTGAAACAGATCAGCTAATAAATATTCTCATAATAAGTGCTTTTTTCCCCCCCAAACCAGGCTCTCATGTGTTTTAGCTGCCTTGTGCTGTGCATGTTAATCTGGAACTGATTCTTGCTGTTCTTTGGTGAGTAGTTTTTCTATAAGGTGAGAAGGGGCAGAACTGTCTGGTGTCACTCCACAGACTACCCCATCAGGCATCTGGCTACTCCATCACCTTTTTCCTGACCTCAAGGCTCCCCCTCCATCCTCTTAGGGCTTCCCCCTCCTCTCCCCACCCAAAATTTACACAGCAGCTGCAAATGGCCTTTGTCTTGACTAACTTTAAACTTCTACAAATGAAAGAGGATCATGGCCTTGTGCATGTGGCAATCTGCAAAAGGGAAAGGAAAGATGAGGCTACAATGCACTTGTGTGGCACACACTTGTCTTCATGGCTATCAGCAATAAAGTGTCAGGAAGAGGCAAAAACATCCTGCCAAGCTGTTCCTGAAAGAAGTTTTGCCTTTTGGGGTGCTGGGTTTGCAGGGAGAAAGGAGCTATCCCCTGAACAGAGGCTGCTGGAATAACTGTGCTGGATTGGGGTGCTGGGTTGGGATCATTGAGCAAATGCCTGCACTTCTTTCCTGCAGCTCCTAAGGGAGCAGGGGCTGGTCCCAGAGCCATCAGTTCCTCCCCCTGCAGTCTCAGAAGAGTCCAAATTGTTTCTTCTCGTTCTGCTGCTTCCATTTGGGCATCTGGTAGAACTCGTCCTTGGACTTCCCAAAGATATCATGGAAATCAGCATAAATATGATAGCACTGCAGTGAAGAGAGAGAAAGGACAGGTCAGCTGTGGCTTTTACAGAGCCTGGACACCCCCAAAACTGCATCCCCTCCCCACCATGCCAGTGCTGACCTCTGACTCCAGACCAACAGCTCCTGTTCAGCTCCCTGTCCTCATGGTGGGAAATGGAACATCCCAGTTCCTCATCCCCCTTCTCCAAGCACCAGGGGAATAAAAGCCCACCAGCCCAATGAGATGTTGCAGTTTTGAGGAGTTAGCATGCTCTGGCTGGAATTTATCCCCTGCTGATCATACTGGGGCCAGGACAATTTATGGTCCACCAGGGAAGCTCTGCTGGCCAGAGTTTTGGGTGGTTCCTTAGGCAGTGCTTCACAGTGAAAGCATCTCCCCCTCGCTCAGTCCCCTCCCCTAAATATTCACTGGAAATGTTCACTCCCATTGCTGGAAAGGCAAGGTTTGCAGAAAGCAGGCTCATCAGGGACACTGACAAAGGCCCTGTGGGAATGGGAGCTTGAGTTTTCCCAGGCATTTTGGGTAGAAGAACCCATGTAGAGCCCAGCTGTGGATCGTGACTCTGGCTGTGGGTGCTGGCCTTTGCCAGATCTGTTGGGCAAGACATTGGTCAAACAAGGATTACAGGGAGTAGAGGGAATCAATCCTCTGTCCTTCCCATCATCTTGCTTGGATTCAGCTGCAGACACTGCCAAAATCTGACTGGAAATCTGGGATGTATAGTTTCTTCTGAAATTGAAAACTGCTGAAATTCAAGCTGACAATTAAAAAAATACACCAAATCATCCCCTCTGAGAGGAGTTTCAAATGAAAACATTCACCTACAGCTCAAGCAAAATGCAAATTCTGGCTTTGCTCTCAGCTGTGCCACCTTGTCCCCCTGTCCCTCTGAGGACAGAAGTTAGGTGGCAGAGAAAAACAGTTCTACCAGAAGAAAACATTTTTTAAAAATTACTACTTAAAATTATTTCTTCCTGCCATAGAAACCACATAATTACTTCAACTAGGCTAAAACCACCACAAGGTGTCCCTGTCCACAGCAGGGGTTGGAACTAAATGGTATTTAAGGTCCCTTCCAACCCAGCCCACTCTATGGTTCTGTGAACTTCCTCACACGAAGCTCCTGCTTTTGGTGACACCTGTGTGTCCTGCCTGTGTCCCCATGACTCTGAGCAGGACTTGGGAGTCTAGAGTACACTTATCCAGTTCCAGGTTAAGTTAGAAAGGTATCCAACCAGCAATGCTGTCACCTCTTTTTTAGTGGGATCCACGCCCTCGGGAAGCTCATCCACCGTCCTGTGCATCAGCACCTCCCGGGAGTAAATCCCTTCCCCGTTGGGCACCGTGGCAGGGCTGCTGTGGCTGTTGCTGTTGTAATTGTTGCTGTTGCTGTAGCTGTTGCTGTCACTGTGGCTGAAGTGAGATTTGTACTCTGAGGAGGCATTTGCTGTACCTGAACCAGCCAGGCTGGTCGTGCTGAGGGTTCTCCTGCTCAGGCTGAGGTTGTTCAGGTCCTGCCAAATGGAGGAAAACACGTCATGATGAGATGCTCTGGCAGAGCAAGCTGGGGATGGTGCCAGGATCTTTCTGCTGGGGTTGTGGGGGATTATTTCTGGCACAGACTATCTGTAGCTCCAAAGCAGCAAGGGGAAAACCCCAACTAAAGTGTTAGTGCAGTGCCTCCCTAAATGCTACACCTTGGTGTTAGGACTGCTAAAAGCACACACTAGTGAGAGCTCTAACAAAGAACTGAGGATACTTACAGCAGTCTCATTCTTCTCAACACCAGGGGAAGGCACATGTGGGATGACAGAAGGTGAGGTTAGATGTCTACCATGTCTAAAACATCTAAATTACCTGCACACCCCTCCCTGATGAGCCTGCCACTCTCTTCCAGCCTTCACCCTGACCCTGCCCAAGGCAGAACTGACCCATGTGACAATGGCACTCAGGATTGTTTGGGACCTCATTAACTTTGGAGGATCCCCCACAGGGCTATGCCCTTCTTGACCAGGGGACCCATGTCTGGGGTCTCAGGGGCTCCACCACTTTAAACTATCCAAAAAATACTTAACTGCACCCTCCTAGAGCTGCACACACCTGAATTTGTTCTGCATTAGAGCAGCTGGACAATGTGAGTCCTGCTCACAGATGCCTCTGGGTAGGACTGGAAAAGGCCCAGGAGGTCTGGGTGTATTTCTGGGTGATTTATCACATTCCCTCTGCTTCCCACAGAGGAGCACAGCCCTGATGCTGGCAGCCTGAGGTTCCCATCCCTGCCCTGATCCTGGTGTCCCCTCCTTGGTGCAAATAGGCTGGGGGATGTGGTGGTGTGTGAACCCAGGTGTTTCCTACTTGTATGGCCAAGATAAACTCACCACTTTGATCTCGGATATGGCTGACACATCTCCCAGGCTGTTCTTCATTTCCTCGTAGGACTTGCCATCCTAAAGGGAAAGAGAGAGTTGTGAGAGCCATGGGCTGCCTTTAGCCCACACTCCTGGGGTCTAACCCACACTCCTGGGTCTTAAGTCCACACTCCTGGGCCAGGAGATCATGGATTTTAAAGCCCAGTGATGGCCACTGATGTGGCAGCTCCTGCAAACCTCAGCCCCTGCAATCAGAAGACTGCCAGAATCTGAGCTTTCACTTGAAAACAAAGAAAAAAAAAAAAAGATTCAGCCTTTGTAGTTGTACAATAACAGGTGAAACTAGGAATTTAAAGACTTTAGAGCAGGAAAGGGCAAATGAAGAGAAGTAATATTTACTTCTGGATTTAAATCTTTTACATTTTTGATGAATCTTGCAATGCCTGAAATAATACTCCTTTTTCCAACTTTCCTGATTCATTTAGCTAAAACAACAGACTTTTTCAAAGTCTCAAGTTCTGACTTCTTGTAATTAGGTGCCATGTATTACGAGACACCTCTTATTTTCTATTAAAAAAGTAGAATGTGCTAGATAAATTGGCAAAGCTCATGACTGTGTTTTCCTAAGCAGCCAGGAGATGTCAGTTCTTAACAGAATCATCCAACAAAGTTTCCCAACAAGAATAAGCAACGTAAACACATGGACTGCAGAGAAAACAGATTTAGACCCAAAACTGAGCAAAGAACACACACCAGATGTTTCTGGGATGTCAACAGTTTGGATGGCCTGTCTGTAGTTGCTGAAGCTGCCTACAGGGGATATTTTTAGAGGCACATATTTTATGAGCTGTATCCTTGTTTTTCAGCAGTTCCTCGGGAAAAAAAAATAAAACAAACCCACAAGTTTTGACCTTTGTTCTAAACATCAACATATTTTTAAGGGTCATTGTGAGTTGCTGTCTTATCTCTCCAGATCCAGCTGTCAAGAATGGATCCACCACCACATGGATTGGGAAGAAAGACAATGCAAACCCAGATACAGGAAATAAAATATCTCTGTAAGAGTTTTCCTGCAGTGTGAAGTCCTGGGGAAAGAGGGGAGAAAGGAATTTTTCTTTCCCAGTCACCTCCTAGGGCAGGTTTCCATTTCTATATGGGAGGAGATGGTATTTGTAACTCTGCTTTTGAAGGCTGGTGTACAGGGACCAAGGGTGACCTTGCTCAGGAGCTCCTGGGCTCTCATGGGCTTTCCACAGACCTGGACACGAGACCTGTCTGCTCACATCTTTCGTGTCACCACAGTTTGCCCTTAAAGCTGGATCATAAATTTATAAATTTGCCTCTGTGGCTGACTTTTTAACAATGAACTTTTGTTGGTTTGGTTTTTTTTTTCTTTATGATGTGGGTGGGTCTGTTCTCCCTCTGAACTTGATTTTACTACTCATAATCCCCACCTCTTTTTGGCTGAAATCAAAAACTTGATTTGGAACCTAATATTTATGAAAATACTAATATTGTGAATTCAAGCACATTTGCAAAAGCCTCTGTTTCACCACCCAGGTTCTTTTTTATTGGTGAAGGAGCAGAAGCTGCTCAGACAGCACCAGGAACTCATGTCCCTGCACATGGCAGGGGGTTGGAATTGGGGTAATCTTTAAGGTCCCTTCCAACCCAAGCCATTCCATGATTTTGTGAAGCTCAGGACATGTCCCAGTGATCTTTCACTCCATGCATCCTATATTAACTGACACCACCACCCTCCAGGCACTGCTGAGAACGCCACAGGGCTTTTCCAGCAACTTACACTCCATTTGTAGGGGTCCCAAGCGTTGAACCACCCTGTGAAGTTGAGGGGTTCATAGCCCTGCTTCACCAGGATGATGGGAGTTGCTAAGTCCCTCCCAGCTGGATGGGTCTTGAGATACTCCTTAGCTGAGGCAATTGCCTCATTCCTCTCCTGTGCATTGGAGGCTTTGCCAACCCAGAGGAAAATCTGCAAGGGGAGAAGGTGTTGGAGGTCAGTGAGGCACCAGAACCTGTGCAGACACAGCTGTTTGCTCTCCCCTGCCAGGGGGAGCA
>VZTT01074346.1:11116-30926 GCA_013400855.1 Buphagus erythrorhynchus | reverse complement strand
GTGTGTGTGTGTGTGTGGCAGCAGGATTAGCCAGAGACCGATGATTATTTTAATTTGTGAGCCAAGATGTGTTTACTCAGATTGTAACAGCTCCTTACCATATTATAATGTTAAATTATTGTTGTTTGGAGGAGTCGAGGCAGTCTGGTGACAGAAGTGTAAACGAGTACTCGAAACAGAAAAGAGCAGTTCTGGGTTTAATTCTTTGCTTTACTTCTAACTCGCTCTGCAACCCTTGGTAAATTTTATTTAGCTGATTTTGTCTGTCAGCTCTCTGCTGTGTGACAACAGTAATAATCTCTGTGTTCCCCGCGTGTGGAATGACTTTAATTTTGTAGCTTTCTTCAAGAAGAATAACTGTTATGTTCCTTAATCACCCCTCTAAGTGCAGCTGATTAAAATGGAAATAAAGCCAGAGACCATGTCCTGGAGAGCACCACTGCTCTGGGACAAGGTGTTGATTAAGTGACTGATTCAGAGGAGATTGTGGCAAACTGGAGGATTTTTCTGTATGGGGTCACGTCATCACAATTTTCCTCTTGCATCTTTTCCAATTTTCAGTAAACCCTACATTAAAAAAACTGCTTTTAATCTTTCTGCTGATATTCCTTTTGCATTGCAGACTGCACTGGCTTAACTTCCCTTTTCCTTAGGAATTGTAACTTACTGATGATAACTCGTGATGAGCTTTTATTCTTGTGAATATTTTCAGAGCTCGGGCTCTGTCATATTTTTCTCACTTGTTTTTTTTCTTCCTGGTTTCAAAATGAAACTGTTTGCTGTGTATATAGTAGCAAGGAAATCTATTTACATTGTGTTGGAGCACCCCAGGACTGTTTATCCACACAATGTCAGCCTTTGCTGGGGGTAGGGATGATTTCATTTCCAAATGAATCATTGTTTGGCTTTGTTCTTTCCAGCAGAATGAAGTAAACTGTTAAATAGAGGATGATAAAGAGATATTTCCTTTGCACCTTGTATAGCCGACAGAGATTTTGTTTGGGCTGTTCTGTCTGTTAATGCAGTGAGGTTGTATTTTTGTCATTCCCTTGGATTGCCAGTGTGTTGTGAGGAATATCTGAGTTATGCTGGGATCCTTTTATGGGCTTTTACTATTATAAGACTATTACAGCATCAGCTGGTTGTTGGGGTGAACATTAGGGTAAAATATGGCCTTTTGTGACCATTTTACCTGTATAAAATTGGGTTTATGGTCCTTACCTGTAAGGGATGAGTAGTTAAAGCAGAGCTACGTCCTTGGTGATGCAAACTTCTCCCTGTTCTCTTCAGAACACTCACATGTGAATAGCAAGGAACATTTAGCTGTAAAAATACAATGCTTTTTTTGGAAAGTTGAAAACTACATATAACTCCAATTATTTTAATCCTGCAAATTAAAATTTACAGAATGTTATTAATTCTTGCACCACCATAAGTGAAATAAAATCTCTGTAGCTCTGTTCACTCAGTTTTCTCTGTTGCTGGCTGCAGGAATTTCCAGTACCCGAACAAATAATAATCCAGTAAGTTAACATTGGATCTACAGCTACACATCCACACCTACTAAAAATATTCCATAATAATATGATACTCTCTGAATTTGCCTTGCATTTCATTGGGTATTGAAGTATTTATTTATTTGCCAAAAAACCGTTCATAGTACGCCGTGGTTCTGTTTCAGATTTAATACCAATGCTGAGAGGGAGTATATAAATTTAGAATTATGAAAAAACCATGTTGTTCTTGATACAGTGCATTCAGGCTTGTATTTATCGCTTTATAAATTTTTTAGCCTGGCACATTTGCAAAATCTTTCCTAAGTTTAAATATCAAAAGGTTTTCTCTTGCTTTTCCTTCATTTGCCACAATCGCAACATGATTAAAATCCAAGCATAAAACTGGAAGTTTGATAAACATGCAGCCTGGGATGCTTTACATATTTTCACATTACTTTTCACTATTTCCCAGAGTGAGACTCCTTTTACTAGAAGAATTCTTATGGGAAAGCAAAGTTGAAAGGACTGACATCATCAGCCCTTCCTGAAAAACAGATTGGTTTCCTTTAAGTAACACTCACTTAAGAAACCACCTATTTAGAGAGAGGCAGACAAAAATAGTTTCAAAGAAAATTAACTGTATAATAACTTAAAAAAAACCAATTAACTGTACAATAACTTAAAGCACTGGAGGGCAGTTCCTTCACGAAACGCTGTGAACGCGAGCTGAAAACGCTTCTTGGAAAACTCTCTATTAAAGTTTAATTTTTCTCTTTGTAGCGTCTCCGTTCGCGCCTAACACCAGACCAAGCCGCAGCACCGGCCCGCGTTGTTTTAACGTGCTTTTAACATTCCTATTTGTGTCATTTTCGTGCTTCTCCACAGCGTCACACTCGGCTCTTTCTTTTATATATATATATATTTTTTTTTTTTAATTTAAGCGTCGTTTGAGATAATTTCAAGGAATTCCTTTCGCAGCTCGGATTGCTCCCTCAGCGCTCCCCCAGCCGCCGCCGGCAGGGGGCGCCCTCCCCCCGGCCATGGCGCCTCAGGCGGGGCCGGCCCTGAGGGGGGACGTGGCGCGGAGCCGCCGCCGCACGGACAAATGGTGGTGATAAGGATAAAACCTTTTCTTTTTCACTAATGCCGGCACCGAGCTGCCTCGTAGAGGCGTCATAAATATTTATTTATATGCAAATGCGAACCCTCCACGTTCTCTGTGCCGCCTGGAGCACCGAGTGATTCTCTTCACGCCTTCACCTGAAGTTCCTCTTCACGGTTTTAAGGCAGCTGGGGAAAAAAACCAAAATTAATTTACCTAGTGGGAATTTTCTGCTAATGACTGTGATTCTATGATTCTGTGATGATTCTTTCTGAAGCAGTCCCAGTGGTGGTGTTGGAAGGTCCCACATGTAAGGCTGGGAGAAAAGGTGGGAACAACTGGAATCACAGATTTGGGAACTGGCCAGAAGCTTACTAGGTTTAAGGGAGCTGTGTTTGCTGTGATTTAGCTGCCTTTTTTTTCCCCCCTTCCTTTTTTTTTTTTTTTTTTTGGTAATGGGTAGAGAATCAGTGGAGTGAAAGAAGTGGGTGGTGTATTTTGGATAGTTTGTGAAGTGAAAGGAAAAGATCCATTCCCTTCAGATAAGTGGGGAAGTAGGCTGATAAATTCTGTCACAAGGGAAGTTCGTGTCTGTACATCAAGTATTTCTAAAGCAGGTTTCTGTAAACAGCATAGATCGAAGACTGCAGCATGTTTGTGTTGATGTTTGAAAGAGAAGTTTCAAATATTCCAGATAGATTGAAAATTGAAGGAGACGGACATCAGAAGGGAATTGCAGCTCTGGAGATAGGGAGTGTCAAAATCTATGACTGAGTGATTTAGCACAGCAATGCTGTAGCAGTGGTCAGAGCAAACTGTTTTGGAAAGGCTGTGGGTAGACAGACAGAGGGGAAATGATCAGCAGTGCACAGGAGACCATGATGGCAGAGATGGATCATGAGGTGAAGGGAAAGGGGAAGGCAGAGAGGAGTGGGATTACCACAGATGTGAACGTCCCACTGAAGTTTTCCTGTCAAGATGGATGATTTCAGTCTTGGTAACATCTAATAGAAGGAAATTTTGAAAGGGTCAAGTGCTGATGTGTCAGAGTCAGGTACTGAGGGAGTCCAAGAAGTGGTAACTGGAATTTTAAGTGTTTATCTGAAAATGACTTAATGAATGACAGTTTGTAATTCTATGGTTATTTCAATTGCTCCTTCGATTACTCCCTCTTAGTTTACAGTAAACCCATGTCTTTCCATCCACAAATCTCCCCAGCTAACCAGGTACATAAAAGACAGGCTAGTGCATTTCCTTTTTGTACACTGCAAGTAGTAACAACATCCTGCAGCTGATGCAGTGCTTTGATTGCCAATTGGAAATTGATAAATAATGGTATTAATGATCCATGAGAAGGAACATGCTGGACTTTACGTCTTCTCAGTGTGTCAGTGCAGAGGGTTAGGTACACTTCTGTACAGCTGAAATGAGTGTGATCAGCATAAAAGCCATCGCTAGGACTGAGATTTGGAGTAACAGTCCAGCTGAAAAGAGTTGGTCACTGAAGGAGTGACGCAGGAAAGATTCTCTGCATGGTTCATGGCCAAAGCACAAAGGGGAAAGGCTGGAATTAGGTCAGGAGAAGAGTGGACTAGCACAGGGGAGACATTGCAATCCAGATATTTGTTGGTGGGTCAAGGAATGTAAGTGGTTCAAGGGAGCTGCCATCAGTGAAATGACAAAAAGTAGCATTGCTCACCTGATACAAGCCTGTAATATGTTGGATCAGAAGGTGAGAAAGTAGAATCTAGAGTTTTTCAAGAGACTGTATCAGCTGAAGGAGGAGGTTTAAGTATGGAGGGTGTTGCATGACAAGGGAGGTTTGGCATGAGGGAAGGTGAAAGCATGTGAAGCTCCACATAAGTAACCATTGAGGGGAAGGGATGGGGCAAGAGCTGGTGGGAACAATCATTTTATCTGATGGACATGCTGAGTTCAAGCCCAAACACCTTCTGCTTCCCCTGGCAGTGAGTATTCTGGGAATCCAAGGCTGCTCCTTCGTGTCTGCAGCCTGAATCAGGCTCCCTGTCTATATGATGGTGATGGATTATGCAGTAAATGGGTGTTGCCCTTGCTGCCCTCTTTTTTTTTTTTTTTTCCAGTTTATTATTCTTAAGTAAGGCATTTAATCAACTGTGCATCTTTGGTAGCCTGAAAAATGTAAACACTTTATGGAAAGAAACGTAAGCATTAAGATTAGAAATAAAATATACTTCTATCTTTTAAAAGGTTTATCTTTACCCTTAAATATGCTGATTGAGCTTATTCTTTTTCGCTTAGCCCTTGTGGGCTGTTAAAATCAGTTGCTTTTTCCCATCTCAAGGAAATGCATCTTTGACACTTCTCATGACCTGAGTCACGATGCTGTCACGGAGCCAGAAAACATCCTCAACGGTCATGGGTAAAAGAGCAGAGCTGCTGAGGGTGTGTGGTGGGTGCAGGAGGGACAGATTGCTTCAGTTCCTATTCTATGGGTGTTTCAGACAAGCCATTTATTATAATTACCCATGGATATTATTATCAAGTTCTCAAATGCAGTGGTTCTCAAGGCACTTTTTTTTTTTTTCCCCACATAGCTTGGGATAAATCTCGTGTATTTAACCCGGATTGAATTCAGATGCTAAAATATCTGTTCTTATGGTTGCAACTGGAGGGAAAATAAGACAGAGATGGAAAGGTAGGGATAAAAAAATCACAGGTGTATTAACATGCAGTTTATCATCAAAATAAGTTGTAGTAAGCTCAGCCCTTTGGGCAAGGGGTTGCCTAACTTTCCCTATCTCCTCACCAAACACATTAGCACACAGAGATGTCCTGCAGAAATTCCCAGCCCAGTTAATTTTGCAGTTTCTAAGACTGGTGGATCAGTTTTTCTGCCTGTGCTGTCTCAATACAAAAACCATTAAGCTCATAAAGATAATTTTATTCTGTATCATTTGGAAAAGAAGTCTGAGACACCGAAATTTCCCAAAGTTTACAATGCTGAAGCGTCTTGGAGTTGTCCCTGAAAGAAGGCTTTGAATTGAAATCTGTGCTGATCTGAATTATGATGGATGGACACGACAAGGGGCAGCAATAGTGCATTCTTGTTTTCTCAGGCGCTTCATCATTCACCAGCAGACAGTGTTAGCAAAATTCCCATGTGCAAGAAATCGGAGCAACAGAGCCTCTCCCCAGCGCCCGGAGGCTGCCTGCACGATAACCTCATTAGTGCAGTGTTAGTCTGAGCTCAGACACTCCTGTCCCCTCAAGAGTTTGCAAACTCCAGTCCAGAGCTGTGGTAGCCACAGCCTCTGGCCCAGAGCTGTCTCACAGCCACATGGTGGGGAGGATGGCACTGCTCCTTCATGTTTGTTTGCAGCATACTCTGCAGCTACACCTGTAGGAGTTATAATAAACTAATCTTGCACTCTTCCCATCTGCGGAGAGCTGAAGGTGCAAGATCTGTTTCAAAGAGGATGGACTTGGCCCTGGCCTTTGCTGGAGATGACCCAGCAAAGGGTGGCCAGTTTGGCTGTTTTGGCTGGTAGCACCATCTGGAACAGCCCAGCTGAAGCATTGCTGCCGCTGCCTGCACAAAGCCTGAAGCCAACAGCTGGCAAACCAGTTTGATTTGGTTTATTTCGAGTCTTGCCCATACATGGACTTCAGCCTTGCACAAACAGTATTTTTAGTTAAATAAGTCCTGAAAGATGATTATTATGCCAGACTTGCATGTGTGGTGGTGGGTATCAGTGAATGGGACACTTCATAACTGAGGGATAAAGTTCCTGAAACTGAAGATAGTAGAAAAGCTCCAGAAGGAGGAAAGGACAGTTATGAGGCCATGTTCAGATTTTGAGTGGATGTTGCTGAAGTTCAAGGAGCTTGGGTGAGAGGGCAGGGGACTCTGTCCCAGCAGTGACCGAGACACTTGGGCTGGCGCTTGCGTGTCTCTGCAGAGCACTCTGACTTAGGAGCTGTCACCATCACATGCCTTGCCTGGATGCAAACAGAGAGCAAGCTCTGCTTTCTTTGGGTGATCGTGAGATTTAGTGCAGCTGTGTTTCCAAAGGTTCCATATCAAACAGATTTAAATGTTACAAAAACAACTGGTTGCGTTATTTTCTCCCATCCATTCCAATGGAAGCAAGATAGTGATAGGTTTAGCTCTTGATTAGCTACATGATGTGTGTGCAGTAGCTAAGACATAATATTCCTCCTTCAATGGGTCTAATTGTACTGGAAATATTGAGGGTTAGGGTGTGAAATGAGTTTAAATTTGATAGGACACAATTCAAGGAAATGGCAATGTAACTTTAATTGAGAGATGATCGCTAACTAAAATAATTCATTTCCTGACTTTTTCTAGGAAAACATCTAACATTTTACAAAGAAAGATAACACATGTTGCACTGAATAAAACAAAACACGAAAGAAAAAGGCCACTTTGGCAGTAATTAGGGCTCGTGGTGCTGGGTGTGTTTCCCGGGCCAGTACTGAGTTTGTCTGTCAGGCTCTTCCAAGGACTCCGTGAGCCAGCATTGCTTCCGCTGGGTTCTCTGCTCAGGTCACAAGGCAGCGTTTCTCACCAGGGCGCTGCTGTTTCCTCTTCCGACTGTAGTAGATTACAGATTATACTGGAACATGTCTGAGGAAAGGTCAGAAACGAGGGTGAAAGTCTTGGAACTGAAGCTGGGAAGCTTTCCATTCTCATCCGGGAAACTTTTTGTGTTGAATAAAAAGCAAAGCAAAATAAACCACCACATCCATGACACTTCTGTTTTTCCTGCCATTTTTTGCCTACCAGTTAGAAAGGATTTTATTTTCCTTGCATTATACAATTAGGGAATGTTTAGCTGAGGAGTCCTCAGTGTTACACTAAATAGAAATAATGGCCAAACATGGTTCATTTTCCTGTAACTTGGCCTCCACATGATTGCATAGCCTGGAGTTACTGCATTTTTATTTACCAAATTATAGATGTTTATATGTAGTGTTAATGTCAGTAGACTTTGTGGTACCCTTTGAAATGGAGTCTGTTAAATACTGGAAGATATAAAAGCTGATCAAGTGGGGTTCGAATTTTAATGACACTGCATTACTAAGGTTTTTCTATTTGAGTAATGGAAGAAAAATGGAAAAAATCAACATAGAAGCATTTTATTATAAGGCTGAGAGGTGCTTGATACCACTTTAGTTTTTCAAATTAAGTGTATGGAGAAGCTAAAATCCTTCTGATCATTACTTTCCTACCAGAAAAAATTGTCTGGGCCAACTCCTCTTTGCTTTGCTCACTGGCAGTTTACACCAAAGAAAATCTTGCAGCACTTGGAGACATGTCATACACATGCTGAAACTTAATGGTTAAAAGGGTTTAATTTCAGTTTGTTGATAAGTTGGTGTTTGCATCCCTTAGGCATGAGGGTGTAGTTTTGGTTTTAAGCTTGGCTGTGATTTAGGAGTTCATTTCCATGCACAAATGAGATCTGTGGTACTGATAGATTCAAGCTCGGTTGAAATCAGATAAGAAGTGAGTTGGTTGCATTAATGTGGGACTGTGCGTGGAGTAAAGAGCAGAGTAACAGGGGCTTCATCCTCATCATTTTTTCAGGATTCTATGAAGTCTTTTTGCCACACTGTGTTGCTTCTGAACACAATCCTTGGGGCTGGGGAATGTCGATGCCAAGCTGCATTTGGATGTATAATTGTGTCAATAGTAGTGCCAAAAATCAGGGTGTTCCCCCTCCTCTCTCCTCAGAGATGATCTCTGACAGCAGTGCCCTCAAGTGCTCTGCTCAAACACTGACCAAGTTGAAATCTGGCCTGAATTCATCAAGGTTCTTAGTTGATCAGAAGAGGACACGTAGCTGTATTAATTGCTTTCAGTTGATTGATTGTTTTTTAAACAGTGTTAGAAGCTTGCAGGTCTTGAATATTTTCTCCTTGATGTAGCTTTCCTTTCTTATCCAAAAATACAGTTTGAAAACTTAAAAAAGCGTGGTTTGATCAAATGTTTAACTCTCATATTCAGGCCTAAAGAGTAACTTACAGATTTAACATTGGAGGTGTGTGGTGAGCTGAGGGTGTCTCTGCCCAGGGGTTGAGGAGGGAAGCGATGCCGTGGGACCCCGAGCCCGTCCGGCCATACCTGGGAGCTGCTCCTGATGGCTTTTCCACAGATGTCCAACTTTGTCAAAACCCACTAAATCTTGTGAAGTTTATTTTCCTTATAGCATCTGTATTTTATAACGGTGCTTTTAATTTGTTTTTTCTTTGTCTGCTGGGATTTCTTTTGTCCGGCACTTGCAGGCCTCCCTTTTTTCCTCGGTGGAAGTGAGTCTGTCAGTGATGGCCGCTTTGGGAATACAGCTCGGCCCGGCTGGCCCGGCGGCCGCTCCCTCCCTCTGACAACAAAGCCCATTGTTGTTTGCTTTCTTCACTTTTATCCTCAGCTTAATCCATTTCTCCTTTCAGTGTCAGTGGAATAAAATGTCTGGAAAAGAGTGGCTCAGGTTTGGGGGGGATGAGATGGTGGTGGTTTTGCAGACTCTCAGCAAACAGGTCCAAAACCAACGGATTGAGTTTTCCATGTCTCAGTAGGCAATGTTTGCCCAACATAAGGCTGCACTTGCAAATAAACTTGTCAGACTCCAAAGCCACGGCATCCTCAGCTTTTTGGAAGTCCCTTAGTAAAATTAGTAAGAGATTTACCATCCTAGACTGGCTTTAATGGATCCCATGCACAGCTCTGATATGAAAATCTCCTCTATGGCAGCCCATGGGAAGACAAATCCTTGACCCCATGCCTTGCACGGGGTGCTGAGGGCTTGGGTGATTACCAAGGGAAAGTGCCTCCTTGCTCAGGATGCTCCTGGAAATGATCCTTGAGAGGACACATTTGCCATGGAATTGTGACGGTGATGACTGATTGCAATAAAAGCATTCCTGGAGTAGCCTGTAGGATGGGATCTGTGTGTGTCAGTCTCTAACCATTTACAGTTAAATGCACTGTCCACATGTCAGGAGGTAACTTGAGTTCAGCATTCTGCTGGATGAAAAATACTGGATATTTCTACCCGACTTAAACTTTGGCTTGTTTGTTGCTTGTCCTTTGACAGTGAATCAACAACGACTTGAGCTGCAGAAATAATGTTGATGCTTGACTGCATTCTTTGTGCTCTTTTGGCCTGATCTGACTGCCCTGTGCACACACAACTCCTGTTTGCTGCAGGAGTTTCCTGCTTGGAAGGGCTGCAAGAACGGAAGGGTAATTTTTGGGATTTTTGGATGGATACAGCAGCAAACCAGAAAATGAGGGGGCTTTCTTCATCCCTAATCATCCCCACCATCTTAATACTATTGTAGTCAGATTTACAAGAGCAACTTTCCTGTCAGAAATAATTTCTCTCCTCTGTAGCATTCCAACTTTTAATTTTTGACTAGTATCACTTTTAATTACAATTTTTGCAGTTAAACAACTGACTATTGCAGTAGAAAATGCAGGTTGGCAGGCAATGGTTGTTGTGACATATGTTTGGTAGTTACAGCTTTTCCATTTGTCACAGCAGAATTTTTTTATTGTGTTTGTGCTGCGAAGTGCTGTGCGTTATGAGGTCTGGTTTAGTTAATTTTTTATTGAGGTTTGTATACATCAGATTTAGCTATACTTTCAAATATGTAGTTGCAAATTAAATGCTTGACCTCCTGAATGTTTTTTTTTTGGTTTCTTTCTTAAAGAAGAATCATCTTATATTTTACTCCCTTTCAGAATCTCTTTTGCACATTTTCATTCTTCTTTTTTTTTATTGCTTAGTACTTTTTTAAAAATTTAATTGTGTTTCCTTATAAATGAACCTAAGAATTTGTAAGATGTTGTTCCTACAATTAATAAAAAACTCTGAAGGGATGAGATAGTCCTGCAGTTTTCTAACTGCTCTGGGAGTCCTCAACTTGTGTGGAAGCAAAGCAACTCATCCTTGTGTAGTAAGGACATCTATAAATCCCTCATTTCTCTGCATGCAAATATTCCATTGAATCAGCTGAAGGCTTTGCATATGGAAAACCACATGAAGCTGGGAGCAGAGGGCACTGAGACATGAAATGTGCCTTGAGACAGGAGAGGGGGCTTTTCCAACCCTGCCCTTGGATCAGCAGTTCAGAGTTAATCATTAGATTCTGAACAAGAAAAAAGAAAACAGATTACTGCTATTTGGAGCCCCCTCAATAGATACTGTTGGTGTTTGCTGTGCCCATGTGGATCCAGGGGAATATGGGAGAGGGAGACACTTCCAGAGAGCCTTGGCTACAGGAGCAGTGACTAATTAGACAATAATGCACAAAACTATCCATACGCCTTCCTGCAAGAATGAAAAATGCATTATTAAACTCATCTTTAAAAAAATTAATTGCATCTCAGTCTTATTTAAAACTGAGCTGGGTTTTTTTTTTTCCCTTTTCCTTTTTCTTTGTATTCCAAGTTGGTGCAGGAAAATTGCTGTTAATGAAATCTGCTCTCTGGGAACTTCAGTAGGCTTGTTCTTCATTAAAGCCTTGCTATTTCTCTTAAAACGTATTGATGGATGCTCAGGCCAGATGCTTACCACAAAATACACTTTGTAATTTCATCATTTCTGTTATTGTGCTTCTCTGAGATGCAGAGCTCTGGGGGCTTTGCAGAAAAACCCAAATAAAACCCCAAGCTCACAGTTATATAGTATTAAAAGAAGGGTGAAGGAAGCATTGAGTGTCTTTAAGATGATGAGACATTCATTAAGATTTTTCCGCCTTCCTTTTCCTATTTTCAATCCATCTGAAGTACCATTAAAGCTTTTCAGGCAGCTTCCTGTGAGAAACCCTTTGCTGTGCTGTTTTTCTTCCTTGAAAAAAGGTGGCTGCTCTTGAGGCAGATTGTATGGATTTGGCCTGGGATTTGTATAATATCTGTGTAGAATGCATCGGTTGTTTAGGAACCTAATTCCCAATATGGTTCCCTTTTGATTAAGAACAAAGCCAGCGTTTCACAGCATTATAGGAACACAGAAAAACAAGTTAATGATCTAAACCTTTTAATTCATGGTTGCTTGTCTATTTAAAGTACTTTTGATTCTGCTATAAACAGACTGGCCTCTTTTTTTGTTTAACTTCTTTCTTTGGTTTCTTCACATTTCTTTCTTTACTGTCCATGAAATTTGGAGCTAGTTTCCTTTTCCAACTGAAGAATGAAAGGTTGTGACTACAGAGTGATACAGCGAGTAAGAAAGCGTATCCAAACTGGGCGTCCATCCAGCACAGACCTCTTTGAAATCAGCTAAATTTAGGATTGTTGAGGGCTTTTTTGTTATGTTTTCCCTTTCCTTTTTTTCAGTACCTGTGTTTCCTTTTAAGTCTTTTTGAATGAATATGAAATTTGTTACTTTTTTGATATTTTTTGATTTTTACATCTAGTTTGGCGTGGCTTTATTTGACATAGTTACTTGATATTTCCCTCCAGCCTTAGTTCTGCAGATGATTATTCTGCGTGTCTTTATCCGTCGAGACAACAAAAGCGATCTTTTCAGGACTTCCAATTACCAACACTGTATGTGGTACTTTAGGAAAAGAATTCCCTTCCAGATACTCCTTTTTTTTTAAATAGAGAATTGGAATCCAAAGCTTGTCCTTCAAATCGAAGTCAAAAACTTTTCGGTGAACAAAACTGCCAGGCAAGCAGCAGCAGCAGCAGGAATAATTTCCCTTGCATGGAAGAGAATCCTTCCTTTTCCCCATCTGTAAAATTAGTAATTGCTTTTTCCACTGTAATTTATTCTTTATCTGAAATGAAGATTAATTTTTGAGATTTTTTTCTTTTATTACAACAGCAGCGTGTTTGTGGTTTTTTTTGTGGGTTTTTTTTGTCTTTTTTATCTGACTTCGGGCAGATGTAGAAATGATAAATGAAGAAAAAATTCCAATAATTTGTTTTATTGCATCTCTATCCCATCAAGGTAAATTGAACAGCCAAGACACTTACAATAACTTCACAAACAACAATCCCGGGAATCCTCGGCTTCTGCCTCTCCCAAGTCTGACTGTGGTGCTGCCTCTTGCTCAAATCAAGCAGCCAATGACATTAGGGACCATCACCAAACGCACAGGGTAAGTGGCACAAACCTTCCTCAGCCTTTATGATTCACGTGCAAATCATTTGTGTTATTAGTGAGAATTGCTTTTATTCCGTATTTTAATTTCAGTGTATGTAACTTAATTGCAACAGAAGGGGGATGGGAAGAGAGGAGACTGAAAACATCAGATAAATAAATACAACCTGAAAACGAACCTTTGTAAATTCAGGAATATTCATTTGGGTGGGTCAGAAGATGTTTTCACACCAGGAATTGGAATGAAACATAAGCAGAGCTGTATTCAATCAGAATAAAATATGGTTTTACTTTTTTTTCCAAATTTGTTTATTTTGACTTCCAACCTTTTCAAGCAGAAATGATTTTTGACCATCAGAACTGGAAAGACAGTAAGCCAGGTTGAGCAGAAAGGCAAAACTTAATCCCTCTGTTTTCTTGACCTTATTTTTCCTCTGTTGCACTGTTCTGGACTGGGTAATTCACGTGTGGATTTCCTCTCCAGAGTCAGCTGCACTTTGGTACTTCTCATGTGCCATGATAAAGCACTTCAAAGTATTTCTTGAGAAAAGCTCCTCTAAATATATATATTATAAGTTTTTATGAGCTTCATAAACCATAGCAATTTAAAATTAATTCATACTGTCCAACAGCCGACACTTTTCTCTTGCTAAACTTTAAATATTCTTTCATTGCAATTAAAGCTGCAGGGTCATGATTATATTTTTCCTCTCTCATTTTCTGGTTGTTTGAATTCCTGAATATTTTCCAGTTAAAAATCTGATCGATCTGTTAGTTTTTGGAGGGCTTTTATATTTTTAAGGGAAGTAGATCGAGCATGGCATGTGGTTGGACAGAACAGCTTCCTAACCTTTTCTTGCATTTTGGCAAACACAGGCACTGCCTGCCTTGCTTCAGTGCTTTCTTGCTCAAACCCTGCTCGTGAGGTGAATTTTCCCTTGTGTTTCATGAACTGGGAATTATTTTTCAGGCGAGAGCTCACGGTTATTCCCTCTCTCCCTGTGTAATTCCCATATTTGTGCTCGAGTTTAGGACATGCTGTAAAATCCCCCATTGCTGGGTGCACTGGGTGTGAGTGCTGGCAGTCAGAAGCTGGGCTGTGCACGTGTGCATCCATTCGTGTCTGTCCAGCAATCCACTCCTGCCCTTGCTGTGAAACGGGAATTTCACGGAGCTCACTGAGCCCAGCGTGAACCACGGACACACAGCTGCCCTAGGCACAGAGAGGAATTCCTGAACTTCACAGATAATTGTAAAGAGAACTTAAGAAACAGTAAAGAAACAGTTTGAGGGTCATGTTGAGGTTTAGCTTCCTTCACAGACACATTTCAGTTGCTTATTTTTGGCTTTTTTAGTTTTCTGCTCGGTTTAAACTGAGCAAAAAAGGTTTTGCTGCTGCTCAGGTGAATTTTGGAAGCATATGCAGGTGTGATGCTGGATGAGGATGGGAAGGGAGGTGGGATCAGGGGAGGTTGTCATGGGGCAGGAGGTCACAATTCCTCGAAGAGGGGAAATACCAAAAACATGACCTGAAGAATATGACCAGTGAAGGACAGAAATGTAAATGGGGACTCCCAGAACTGGAACAGACATTTAGAACCAGGTGGGACACGGCAGAGAAAGAAACTAAAAATTCACCTGAAGGCCTGCCAGGGAAGGTAGGCTATAGGAACAGTGAAGAGGATTTGGAAAAACTTGGTTTACAGTTTCAATTATTGCAAAATTCATTACAAAGGTTTCCTTAATGCTGTGTGATACCAGCAAACCTTTCTAAAATTATTGCAGTTGTAGTAAGTCTGCAGTATTTTATTTAATGTTTTATTCTTAAACATCTAAAACATATTCGGAGTGTTCATATTTGTAGTTTTCTGGTAAATTATACTGTTCACAAACTGTCTCTGTTCCATTTTATGTAATTTTTAAAACTAATTAAATTTAAAATGCTCAGTGAGGCTTATGTAAGGGGGGAAAACAACAGTCATGGGAAATACCCTGCTGTGTAAATAGAGTTTTCATGAATGAGGATCATAATTTTTAGCACAGCCCACGTAGCCTTGTAACGCTAAGCCAAGAGCTTCCTTCATTTGTTCTGCATCCAAAATATTTGATGAAAGTACACAAAATTAACATGAAAAGCTGTTATTTATAAAGCAGGGATTTAAGAGGAATGCCTAGGATCCAAAAAGCCTGGCATGCCTAAAATGACCAAATTGAGACAGCAGCCTTAACTTAAACCTCCAGGGGGCAAAGCGTGTGTTTAACATATTTAACATCTGCCCTCATATTTCTGCAAACACATAGCACTGGAAGTCTGTGCAGTGTAAGATTTCGACAGGACAGGGACCATCTGCCTCGCTGGGAGAAGTGTAGGAGGCATGTATTACTGCAAATGGCAAAAGACAGATGTATTTACACCTACATGGTCAGCACCTCTAAGCACTGCTCCGAGGGAACAAGGCTCTTCCTTGGGAGCAGCTGCTGAACCTCGGTGATTGTGCAGCGATCAGAAAAGGAGCTGGGCTCAGCATCACTCAGCTTCTACAACCACTGCCCTCAAAGATTCCTCTCCTGTGCTTGAGACCTTGAAAGAATTAAAAATTTAATCTGTCGCAGCATATTTAAGCAAGGCTCAAATACCATATAATTAGAGGGCTGGATTTGCCAGTTTTATTTGCTCTTAGCATCAGCTGCTTTAATATTAAATCTTCATGAAGCCTTGTAGATTATATTAACCAAAAAATCGAGTTGGGTTTTGTTCTGCTGGTATCCAAGACAGCAAAATATTTTCCAGGTACTGAAAGGACTGATCAGTGCTCTTAATATCATGTGTCTGGAGCAGAGCTGCAAAGCATGTCATGTTGCTTGACAGGTGGAATGGCAGTAAATTTTTTAAAAGTGTTCCCTGTAGCCCTATGGGAGTGAAAGACAGAGTCTGGAATTGTGTCATGACCGTGCTGTTCATTATAGATGCTTTTTTTTTCCCCCTGCAAACATGTAGATTTTGGAACATGTTCTGATCAGTCACTGCTCTGAATGCAAGTTCCATTGTCAGCATGAAGTATCTTGGAGCATCCCCTCTGCCTTCCATCACTGTCCTTTCCTTCTTCCCTGCCCTCTGCTTCTTCCTTTGCTTTTTCAAGTCTCCCACTGTAATTTCTGCACCTTCATCAAGCACTTAATTTTTGTCCCTACATTTTGTCATCCCATTGACTGGCTTTCCTGTAGTTTGTGCTGTCAGCACATTCAGGCTTTCCCAGAGGGGCTCTAACACTAATGAGTAAGGAAGCTTCTGATGTTTTAAAGATTAGAGGGGGGGATGCAGGACAGCACAAGAGCAGGATTTAATAAGTCTTTCTATATCCATGCCTCAGTTTCCCTCTCAAATTTTTGATAGTAATGCTGAATTCCTTGTCAAGGCTGGTGAATGGATTAATTCATTGCTCATTTACAAAGAGCTTATAGATCAGAAAGGGAAGAACTGTATGATCCATCTCATTGTCTATAAAAGGCAGTGAATCAAAACATTCTAGAATTCAGCTTTGTGCCCCACAGTAAGTCCATGAGTGTTCTCTGGGTTTGTGGAATGAGCTGTAGTTCGTTTCCAGTGGGGATGTGGATGAGCTGCAATAGGAAGGAGGGAAAGAAAAGATAAAATAATTGCCCCAAAAGAAAAACTATTGTCAAAGTTGGCTCCTCTGACAGCAGCATTTGTTTTAACTTCCTCAAGGGACAGGGTCATTATATTTGTATCATACTTCACTCCTCAATTCATCCTTGCTGGAGTGAGCAGCAGGATGGAACCTGCATTAGCTGAGTCTTGTCAAAACACAGAGATCCAGTGTGCCTTGCAGGAAAGGGATAAACCTTGCTTTTTTCCAGCCAGGAGATTTAGATAGTGTATTTTTAAACATGAAACTCTATCCCTTCTTCATCCCGTCCCTCATTCCACCCTCAGTGAGGAAGGGGGAAGTAGGTAAAGTGATGCAATTTTATAATTTTAATTTTCTATGCACAGAAAATGACTAAGGTATCTTGGGTTTGTTTCATCTCAGGGAGCTTCATTTATCCCAGAGTCAGCTACTGCAGCAAACAAAAATAAAGGGTGCAAAATCACCACATTGTGGTAAAATTAATTAGGTAAAAATAACTGAAAAGGTAGAGAGCAAAAAAACAAACTTAGAGCTAAAGAATTCAGCACAGTTGTCTGAAGACAGACATTCTCTTTCTGGCACATTTCTCAGACATATTTTATATAACTTTTAGTTTTATAATACATTTTAGTTTTATAATATATTTTAGTAACAAGGCAACTGCTGTAATGATTTGTAATTGATACAAAATACAATTATTTGCACTAAAGTTTGTTCAGTTGGCAGTGTATGAAAGGATTCTCGATTTGGCATGATGAGGGTTAGAATAAATGGGTATTGCACAGCTTATTAAAAGCTTAAATAATTTTATTAAACATAACAACACCAAATCAAAGTATTTCAGTTTTCAATTTGCTAAAACCCAGAATCAGGTAAGAAACTGCAAAAATTCTGTCAGAACTTTGAATGGTAAATCATCTTCATTCCATGATTTCCTTTGGAATTTCCCCCTAGCTCTGGGAAGGGGAACCTGGGTGAGTTTTTGCCTTGGCACTGCTCTCTTGCTGTCACCGAGCGCAGCCATCTGGTGCTGTCTCTTCAAGGTTGGGTTATCCTGTAATTTGTGGATTCTCTCTCACTCCCAATTAGCATTCCATCCATATTATGTGAAGGAAATAGTGGAAAACAATTGCTTATATAAATATCATAGGGAAAAAATGGTCATCTTTAAAGAAATCAGGTCTTTTGAACAGAAAGGGGGTACTAAGTTGGTTTTCTCACACGTAAAGCATTTTAATAAGACTCTGCTGTAGTCTTTGGAAGTGTAATTACATTTTCTTCATGGTACAAAATTTTCTATCCAAAACCAACTGAACAAAACCTTCAGTTGAAGCCCACCTGGGCCAATTTGTAATTAAAATAAAGAGAATTTGTTAATTTGCAAGTATAATCTGATCAATATAGCAGTTCTGGAAGAAGAAAAAGCTGGTGTTACCTTCTGAAATGTTTAATGGGCTCAGCTAAGTGTTACTTGCCTGAGGTTTGAAGACAGAGCAACTGAGGCAGAGAAGAAGAAGAAAAAAATAGTGTCCAAAACATCCATGATCATAATTTAGAAATTGAATTCTAAGCTCCCAGGCAGATCTGACCACTCTCCAATGGCTTTTCAAATTTACACTCGATACAGTCTAGGTTTTAAATTATGGCTTTGGGTTATGCAGGAGATTTAGCTTTAAATTAAATATTTAAGCAGTGCAATAGTGCTGGACTCATCTTCTAGACTGACTGTTGACTTGGGGACTGATGTGCTGACTTTATAGGAGATCATTCAGTTCAGACAATTTAATTGGGTTTTAGCACTGTTCAAAGATGATATGTTAGGTCTAAAAGGGTGGTTGGTTCTGCCAAATGAGCTCTGTCCCCAAAAATGTTAACCAATTTATTAAATTCAAAAATTTAAAGGCCAGTCCCTTATATGGAACTCAAAAATTATATTTTTGGCTTAAAGTACTAATTAAAAATAGAGGTTTTTTTCCTGTAATATTCTGTTCTTTATTGGATTTTTGCATCTTTGCATGTTGAAGAATATATGTCTTAGGTTTGTACCTTCACCTGAATGTTTTTTGAGAGGATCCCTTCATTCATGTTGTGCTCATGTCAGATTTAGTTCACTGAATTCTTTTTTATCAGGCTGGTATCCTTTTAATTGTGTTGGTCTATGGCTGAGTGCTTTATACATCCTTCAGTGCTGGACCTTTTCTGGTAATTCATTGTCTGAAAATATTTCACCTGTTTCAACTACCCAGAACTTATGGCTGAGTCAGAGTATGAAAAGAAAACAGAACCATTGGCATTTAAAAAATCTGTTATTTAGAGATTTTGTGGATGATGTTACGTCCCAAATGAGACTCAAAGAAACCTTGAGCATGTGAGATTTGCTTGCCTCTAAATTTGCCTCCTTTTGCTCCTTTTTAGATTTTATGTAAATGTCACTATGGCAATAGCTTTTTAAAGGGAGAAATCCATTGAAAATTCCCTCAGATTAATGGGTTAAAAACTCTCCACTGTGCAAAATACTTGAACAAAACATGAAATCAAATCGTGGTGTAAATTGTTGGGTGGCCAAAAGCATTCAGCTTTAGATCTGGTGATTTGAGCATCAAATACATTTGAAGAAAGTTAGGCCTCTCTTTCCTGCATCTGTGCAAGCTTTTAAGGGGGGGAAGATGTCTGGGTCAAACAGTTGAATTTCATGAGGTGTTTCTGTCCTAGCAAAAGGCTGAGTAATTGTCCCCAAAAGGTTCTGATTGCACCTGTTGGTTTTATTTGGCCTATATTATCTATTTGTAGAACTGCCCCACTCGGCCCCTCTGTGTTCCATGGAAAACCCCCAGCTATGGCTGATCTGGATGCTAATTCCCATTTCCTGTCAGTTCTGACTTCACTGTCTGCTGCAGCCCCAGCGTTGGCAGCAGATTGGAGGGGGGCCCTGAGCTGTGCCTAACCCCACTCTAACTCTGAGCCCAGCTTGCACCGATGTCCCCTGTGTCCCCCAGCCTGTGGAGCCCCCCTGGCAGCTCCCAGCTCTGGGACTGTGCCCTGGGCACTGCTGCTCCCCTGGCAGCTCCTGCAGGGCATCAGCAAGGGGTTAACAACGATTCTGTTCACTTTCTGCAGAAATCTTAATAGCATGATATACAGTGTACTTGTTGGGAATTGAGTTCTCATCTAATTTCTGTGCATTTTTCCCCTTTCCATGAAGACCTTACCTGTTTGGAGCAGGATGTTTTTCCATAAAAGCTCCTTGGTGAGTTCCCAGTTCAAACCCAGCATGCCTATACTCCATTTGCTGTCCTTGCTGAAAATAACTCTGTGCTTAGACTTTTTAATTTTGGATTAATTTTTTGTTTTTATTTGTTTACTGCATGGCTGATCCATAGGTTTCCACCCACATAATTTCACTTTTAAACTATGGATGCGTGTTCACCATCAAGCATTGCAAGG
>VZTT01074346.1:0-10210 GCA_013400855.1 Buphagus erythrorhynchus | reverse complement strand
GAAGGAAGGAAGGAAGGAAGGAAGGAAACTTTCCTTTATTTGTGTAGAATTTCAAATTCCTGAAGTACCTCCCTAAGAACCATTTCTAAATGCAGTTTCTGGTGCACCAAAGAGTTTTGCCTGATGGTGATCTTAGAAGTGCCAAGGCTCTGGAAGAAGTTTTGGCAGTGGATTTCTGAGCAAAGGCTGTGTGGGTCACTCCTGCACGAAGCAGGAGACATCTTCAACCAGAAATGGTTTTAGATTGAAGTAAGATTAAAAGGCTGAGATTAAAGAGGGGAATATATGAAATAGGCTCCAAAATTGTTGTCTGTCTTTCACAAGACTCTTTTTGTGGTTTGTTTAATGCCAGTGCTAGCTCAAAAATATGGTCCTTACTCGTCTACAGAGAAATTAGGATAAAAAACACACTTTGGGTGGGGGAAGAAATCATGTTGTTTCCATTAAGGTCTTAATGAGACCTAAAATTCTGTAAACAAAATGGATGTTGATTTGACAGCTAAGTGCCCAGTGAATAAAGGATCCTACCATTGCTTTTCGTGCTTTTTCTTGCTTTATTCATGATCTGACAACTGGAAACATCTTTGTTTTCATGTTTTAGGCACAATGATAAATGAATTAAAATTTTTGGACTTTGAGACAGATTTTTTTTGTAATTTTATGTGTAATTTCATGCAGTATTTTTCTCCTGATACTTTTGTTGCTGCTTATGTAGTCAAGATAAAACTTATTGTCAGCAGTCATAGATGTTTCCATTTCAGTGGGTTTAGTGTGGAATAAGTGCTTTTGTTTTTATGAATCTCATATATTTGGAGCCTATTTGTTGGGAATATAAAATCAAAGTGATTTTCAATCTTTGCAGACTGGTGCTATTTGACTATAAATATTTGATTATATAAGGCAGCTCCTTCGTATCACGTATATGCAATTTATTTATTTATTGTTTTAAAGTCATGTCATTTGTTTGACAATGGATTTAAAGATACATTTAAGAGCCAGAAGAATTTTGTGGGACATCAAGCTCCATCATGAACTGTGCAGCCTCTGGTTTTCAACATATTTTCGAAGTATTAATTCTTACTAGTAAAATAATTTAAATGTAAACTAGTTAAAATATTGCAACTATTTGGTATTTTTACAAAGAGCTTTACCACAATGCATTTCCAGAGATTATGGCAGAGTTTGATGCATTACAAAGTCAACAAGTGGGAGCTCTGAATGGTTTCAGTAGGTCTTAACCTGCTCTTACTGTGTTGGCAACATGAAAGAACTTGCATGCTGAGCTCAGTCCCTTCATTGCTTTTTAAGCTCTGACAAAGTGATGTCTTCATTTTCTTCTTTAGTTTTCTCCCATCTCCTTTTGTGCTGTTTCAGTATCTACATCGCAGTGCTTCTGCATTTAAAATAGAAATAATCCTCCAAAATTATGTTAGAACATTTAATAGTAAGAGAAATTTCCCCAAATAATTTCTATTACTGATAGAGATTTCTGTACAAATCTAATTGGGGTAAAACTGCTGCTGTGTCTCACTGAATTCCAGGTGTGGTTGCACAGTGGAGTAGATCCAGAGAGGAAAAAGTAAATTGCCTTTTCATCTTCCTGATGTCTTAAACACAATGTTGTTGTTCCTAACACTTGGGAGAAATGAAGAGTGAAATTATAATGGGGAATGTTTTGGTCCTGTTTGCTTCATTGTCTTGGTTTTAGCATTGACTCCCAAAAATCTGAATTTCTTCCTGCATCCCTTGTCAGGAAAACTATGGTACAATCTTTTGAAAGTTACTGTATTATGAAGATTCTTTTAAAGTAACTGTTTTGTAAAAGTGAGGCCAAATGTGCCTAAATTTCAGCTTTTGGAATAATTTATGAAGTGCTGACAAGCCAAGAGCAAGGAAAGAGCAGGAGTTCATAGCAGAAACAAGTCATTCACCACCTACCTTCAACATTATTGTTTAGTTACCATTTATAAAGCTGAGAGGGTGTTTGCATCTGCAGAATAATGAGAATTTATAGTTTCCAAGTTGTTAAAATATCACAATGACATGTAAAGATATTTTTCTAATGGCATTACTGTTACTGAAAATAACTGGGCTTTGGAGGTTTGCTGAAGGAATGAAATTTGAGTTGGAATGTATCGATGAAAACTCAGGAATCAAGTAAAATGATGGTCAAATGAAAGATTCCTCAGCTACAAGAGGCTTCAGAATAGACTTGTTGACATCTCAGCAGTATTCTCAGAAATCTATCCAAACCAATAAGATGCACAAATCTTTTTTGTTTGTTTGCTTGTCTTTGTTTGCTAGCAGGGCTGAGTTTAACCACATGAGTAATCGTGTTTTACAAGGTCTGCTCTTTCTGGCTACAAAACATCATCCTCGAAGGGAAAAGCTTCTGGCACTGAAACCAACACTTAAGTGCTTGCCTTGAAAGAAGTACATCCTAAAGACAAGATGTAAATAGAACTGAGCTCAGACCATTTCCTCTAAGGCTGTTTATAATTGTATTTGGTTGAACACAGGTCTGGGGACTCAGAGTGTGGAGAACTCTGGAAAAATGTGTTGAGTCCCAGGTTCACTTCTGCTTCAAGGCTTGAAGGCAGTTCTGTCTCTGTAGAACTTTACTCCAGTCTGTAGCTGAGAATAGCATTTGCTTCCAATTTTTTCCCCATTTTAAATTACTTCATTAACCTTGTAAAATAATTTTAATAACCTCAGATAGAGTTCAGTAAAAATTGAGAATATTAGGAATATTAGGACAGTACAGAGAGATCCTTTTTTCAAGAGAAAGTGAATATGGCAGAGTCATCATACCTGTGCTCCTGGTTTGCTTTGTAGGGATTGATGAGTGACATTGTCCTGGACAATACTCTGTATTAGACAAAATCATTTATTAATTGAACTAAGCAACAAGACTCTAATTCACTGCTACATTTATATTTTCATTTCTGAAGGAATATGAGTATGTGAAAGTAAGAGCTAAAATAATTCTCAATATACAATTTGGTTAAAAATACTCTTTCTGTCACAGATGATTATTTCAAAGTGAAAGAAATCTATTCTGATTTTTTTCTGAGTAGCTAATAAAAACTTATTAGTTAACACAATCTCAGTTTAAATATTCTAATATAGAAACATGATGTGCCACTGCAACCAAGGGAATACATTTATAGTCAGGACCTTTTTGGAACACAGCTTTCTGATCCAGTCATCTGTAGCTGTAGGTTTAACAGTTGGATATTAAGTGCTTTGTGGTGGTTCAATACCAGAGTTACTGACTATAAATTCCAACTGCTCTTTTGGGACATTCCAGCTTCTCCCACATGTACAAGAGCTCCAGCTCTGATCCAAGTCCATGGAAGTTTGTCTGAATCGTTCCATGGGCTCTGGTCAGTGTGATGGAATTCCTTTGGACACAGCTTTTATGTTTTAATTTATAACTGATACATGTGACCACAGGCTTGCCATGTGTATGATCTGTTAGTATAAATTAAATATCATTGTAACTGTACAGTGCTTTAATTGATTTCTGCTGTTTAAAAATATTCTTCTAATGCTGAATTCCATTGCAACACTTGCACTCCTTTGTTTGCATATACACCTCTGCACACATACTTCTCAGAAGTGGAGATTTTTATGTAAAAACCAAGTTAATGGGATGGTCTGATCACAGGCTGAAATTGTGTGGAAGAAGAAATTAGTAGAAGAAAAATGGAAAGGAGGGATGGGTAGGAAGAGAAGGGAGCAGTGAAATAGAATTGAGAGAAAAATATAAAATAATTCAATTAAAAGGACTAGAACAAGGGGAACATGAAGAAAAAAGAATCCTGTGTGGGTTTGTCAAACAGCTTTTCTCTTAAGGAAAGGGTGAAATCCTGATTTGATGAATTGAAGCATGGACAATGCTCTGCCCATAGTTTTGAGTTTCTGCAGAGCAGAACATCAGGTAGCTGCAGGTCCCTGTGAGGAGAAACACCTCAGGATGTCTCAATAAACATCCTCAGCCCCTGCATCTGCTGCAGGCACATGGTGGGGTCAGGGCACAGTGTCCCAGTCTGCTTTTCCATGACAGAATTCCTGACGTGTTCTAACAGTGGCTCATGAGTGTGTGCATCACTCCCTGTGCCCTCTGCATGTCCTTCCCTCCCACCCTTTGTCACTCATGTCCCCTGGTGATTCCTGACTTCCTTTGGAAAAGACACCTGGAATGGCTGACCCAGAATCTGTATTTTCATTCCCAAAGGATTTAGGATTTCTTTGTATTTACTTCAGAAGTTGTTTCTATTGAATGCAAATGTTCAGTATTGGGTCTTTTAAACAATTCAATTCTCCATTATGAGCCAATGCTGCTCTTCAAGTGAATGAGTTCAGTATTCCAGGGGAATTTGGGACCTGTTATTGGGAAACACTGAGCATCTGTAAATCCTGCTCAGCCTTGTGGGAACTGTAGATATTCCCCATTTCTGAAGTAATATCTTAAAAATGCTGTTAAGCAAGGGACATCTTAATTTTTTGAGAATTAACTTGTGTAATTTTATTTTGTTCTTTCTTTAAAGCAAATCCAAACCAGCTCCACAGATTTCACCCAGTAAGTCTGTGGGAGGGGAGTTTTGTGTCGCTGCAGTCTTTGGAGCTTCAAGATCATGGTTTGCAAACAATTCTGGTCTCAAACGAGAAAAAGGTTGGTACCTGACAGAATCAGAACTTGCATTTAAACTTAAATTCTTATTTTGTGACAGGTTCTAAGCAATTTATGGATTTTGTTCCTTAAACTCAGTGGCAGTCGAGAATTTTAGGAATGTGCTCATGGTGCTTTTGGTAAAATATACCAGAAATTTTAATTAGTGAAATGAATAATTGATCTCTTATTATGATACAGTGACAGAAACTCAACTTTGATAGGTCAGTTCAAAGGTACTGTGTGAAGTGGCACTGAAAAAATTGTGAGATAAAGATGATACACCTTTGCTAAAGCAAATGTACAAGATATGTTTGGAAACGTGTAATCACCTGAACACACCTTGGTGAGAAACTTCTTTTATATGAGATATTTTTATTAATACAATTGTGTGAAAATTGTGTGTTTTGTACAGTTTTCTCTTTGTCTCTCCAGCCCTTTTGCTACTTTTAATTCACATTTTTAGCCGCAAGCAAGAGACTTAAAAGAACACAGACTCTGCTATTTCTGGGAAAGCTTTTGCTGTTCCTGCTGTGCTGTTGCAATAAGCTTTTCTCTCTTTTTGCCCCCAGATCAGTCCAAGCAGTTTGTGGTGGAGTCCCTGTACATCATCAGCTGCTATGGGAGCCTGGTGGAGCACGTCCTGGAGCCGCGGCCGCTCAGCACCGCGCCCAAGATCAGCGACGACACCCCCCTGGAGATGGTCACCTGCCCCAGGGCCAGCTGGACTTTGGTTAGGTACCTCATTCCTGTGCCTTTCCCTTCCTTTCAGCCACAAAATGCTTGTGATCTTTCTTTCTGAATGAGCTGCATGGTGGTTGTCACTCACGTGAAGACTCCTGAAGTTTTCTGTTGAAGGAGAGGAATTCAAGCCTTGCTTTCCATTCAGTTCTGTCACTGTTCACGTGCCTCAGTGGGAACTAAGCTTTTAAATCCTCTCCACATGGAGCTAGACATGAACATGTCTAGGAATCAATAGAGATCCTTATTAATTGGTGATTTTAAATGATCAGGTTGTAATTTTCTTTTTATATAAGGACTAGAAACAATTATTTTAGTAGTGTTGAAGTACAGAGTTCTGCTGTGAGACATGAGCAAGATTCCCAAGATGAAGCATTGTGAGTTTTCCTGTGAGCAGCTGAAGATACAATTTCTAAAGACAGTAGAAGAAATTATTCCTGACATGTGGAAGAAAGTAAAGAAAAATTGATGAGAAAGTGTTGTCAGTGCTTTTGACGTTTTAAAATATTTTTCTATCGATTTTTCTTGGCTCCTACATTCCTTAGTGCTGCTTATGGCTGGACTGGAGTGATCAATACTTGATTTACCAAGCTATTTAGGAGTGGCCCACCCTAATTAAAATTACAACACAGACTTTGGGACCATTATTGTTGAAATGAGTAGGTTGTAATGGAATTGAAAATTCTAATTGGATCAATAATCCATAACTTTACACAGCTTTATTTTCACAGTAAGTGCTCAATGACTTCACAGGATGGAAGCAGTGGTAGTTAACAGAACAAAAAAGTTCCCCAGTTTCTCCTGTGTGTTTATATGACGTCAGCATGACATACAATGGTCCTAAACATATTTACCAGCTTAATCTAAACCTCCTTCCTGGGTTTTTTTTTTACGCAATCCCTGCTGCAGTCAACAACCAAGTATTGTCTTTGCCTCACAATCTGCACGATTGGGCCCTGCTGCTCCACTGCCTGTGGTGGATTGCAGTGTTTGAACAAGCTAATTTAAATAATTACAAACATTTTGTGAGCTTGTATAGATAATTGCATGTGATGACAGAAACACTGATTTACATTCTCTGTATTAGCTTAAATATTAATAGTCTTGTGTTTTACCTCAGAACTCCTCAGTGGAATGAACTCCAACCACCATTTAATGCAAACCATCCACTGCTCCTGGCTGCAGATGCTGTGCAGTACTACCAGTATCTTCTGGCTGGCTGTGAGTAGCTGACAACTTCTTGTCTTGTCTCATGTGCACGTTTTAAGCAGAGGGTGATTTTCCGAGTTGATTTTTCAGCCAATTTCAGTGTATGTTCAACCCCAGAGTAGGGCTGTGTGTAACTGTGGTAGTAAGGATGGGGCAGGGAATGTAGTGTTGGATTTTTGCCATGAATCACTTGTGAGGCTGTGGGAAGGGCTTGGCTGGCCTTGAGAGTCACCCAATAGATCCCATGAAATCTTCAGGGCTTCCTCACCTCATTCCTTCTCATGCTTTGTTGCCATTTCCTCCTGTAAATTCCATACCCAGTGACAAATGAGTGCATCTGCATTTCCCTCTCCCTGGGAACTCCTGGTTGCTGGGCTCCTTCCAGTCACAGTGTCAGGCAGCTGCTTCCCTCAGGAGCCTTGGCACTGCTGCCAGGGATGCTTGCCCACCTGCCTTGGCCTGTGTCTGGCCCAGCCACATCATTCCCAGAGAGCCAATATTTCATGGCATGGCATTCTCAGAAACATTCATACACCACTCACACACTCTGTATATATGGTGTATCTGTATTACATAAATACACAATCCCATGCATTTTTATAATGGTTTTGTGGAAAAATGAGTATTTCTCTTTTATCTGACAGTTTAAAAGAGAGAATAGTACTGGCAATGAGGAGCCAGTCTCTGTTCTGTCTAGAATCAAAGTGATGCACAGTTGAAGTCTCACAAGGGAGCAGCTCCTGGCATCTGTTGAGGTTCTCCTGGGGAAACCAGAGCTGTGCACAGTTGTCAGTGCAGGCAGCATTGTGTGACAGGGGCATTTCAGATGCACCAAGTGGCCATGTGGGCTAGGGGCACTTTGGATGGGACTGGTGAAAGGGACACTGGTGCCAGATTGGATCTGCTGCTTCTACCTGTCCATCTGCTGCATCTGAGTGTTATGGAAACCTGCAAAGTTTGAGTCTTCCTTCTTCTGTGCTGCACAGAAAATTGGGATAAGACTCAAAAGGTATAAAAGAATATGAAAAAGTAATTAGTAGTGCACAGCACCATTAGATTTGCATTTTGGCTGGATTTTTTTTTTTGGTAGATTCCTGCCTTGTTTCACTTGTACTTGTATCCCACAGAGTGAAACCAGGGATGGATGGGGCTCATTTTGTGTATTTTATTAACATTTTATTAACAGTTCAAATACTGTTACACAGTACAGTATACACATGTGCACAAATACACGTTTCAAATGGTTTAGTACTGAAAACTTTTTAAGGAAAGAAGAATGAGTGGTAGCTAAATTCTAGCAAATTAATGAACTTAAAGGAGTTTTGCATATTTGATTGACTTATCCCTTGATTCCTTTATGTGACCTGTACCTTTCACATGTTTTCATGTTTTTTTGCATGTTTGAATTCACACAGTCACATTCATGGCACGTAATGGAATTGCCATGGAAATAGGTAACTTTGCATAACCAGAAAGTCTGACATCCTCATTTCATGTTTATTTCCTTTCTTCCTTATCTCTCCACTTTGAATTCACTTTTCCATTGCACAGTAGCTGCAATATCTGAAACGTGGCTAATTAAAGAACTTGTGTTATTTGAATGTCAAGACTTTTAACTCAGGTTTTCATTCTCATAAAACAATTCTTTAAGCTGGATGTGAAATGGAAAGAACAATAGAATAATAACCACTAAACACAGCAAAGTATCTAGAGGACATAATGCAAATGGCAATAACAGAGAAATTTGTGTCTGATTGTCTTTGAAGTTTTATCTTCTGGATTTATTCAGGCTGAAGCTCCTCAGTGAAGTCCCTGGCAATGGAGTCCAAGCAGGTTTTCCACAAAATCCACCTGTTAAAGAGCTGCTAAGCCCAGCTCCGTGGCTCTGCTTACCTGCAGCTCTGCTCTGGGCTGGCTTTAGCTGCAGCCTGGCTTTGCTGTGCTCGAGCTTCCATCGGGGGCTTTAATTGCCAGCAAATGGCTCAGTCGGGGCTGAGGGGGGCTGGTCCATCTGTCTGCCACGTCAGTGCTGAGAGCAGCCGTGGCGCCGATTCAGGGTCACTATTTGTAGCTGTCTCTCCGAGGCAGAATGCAGCAGTTTCTCTCCGTTTCTGTATAGCATTTCTGCCAATTGTTTGGCTCCATTAAGTGTGCAGGGGAAATAAAAGCCTGAATGACCAAGTCACAAGGGGGTATGGATAGACCCTTTCTTTGTCCACACTCAGAACATTGCATTAGGTCTCATTATCCATTTATAATAAGTGACCTTTGCCCCCTGGGTCATTGAAAAACCCTCAGTGTGCTTTTTAGCACAGAGTACCTCTGTCAGCAGCCGGGCAGAACAATGAGACGTCTGGCGAGCTGCTCAGAGGGCTGCACGGCCAGGTTTTCATAAATAAGAGGTTTGATGCCAAAACACAGGGCCAAAATCTTCCTTAGTCTTTGAAAAATATAAACCAGGCCGGTGACTTCTTGTGCTAAACAGTGACTATTCAAAAAATCCCTGTTAGGTTATCAACACATGGTTCAGCTTTTAATATTTTTAAAGAATCTGAAAGTTTTATTTGCAGCTAGAAAGGAAGGAACAAGGAACCATTGTTTGAAGAAATGTTTTGTACAACAAGTGTCCAAGACCTTTATCCCAAGGGTATTTGTAAGTGGATCAGCACAGCTGTTTCCTTGCTTTGAGGTCATCTGTGACATCTGCTGCAGAAACCTGCATCAATGTGTGCAGCTCATGTCTACCTGAGCAGTTACCACAGCTCGGGCTGCTGCACAGGTGAGAAAGTGGGAAGTGAGGGATTTACAGCTTTCTGGAAGTTCATGGCTTGAAAGTGAACTTGCACATCAAATTCCACAGCCTGCTGGCCCGCAGGAAATGTCAGGATCCTGCTCCAAACTCTGCAGTGGGTTAGAGAGGATGTAACCAGTCCTGAGAGCTCCTTCTGACAGAGAACATTCCAGGCTCACGTGTTCCCATGAGTCCAGCACACAACCCCCTGCATTAATTACAATCCTCTGGTTTTCAGTGCTGAGTTTCAGGTATCAGATATTTCTCTACACTCTTCATGTTTAAACATAATCTTCTACTTTATTAGTGTCTCTAATATTCCCTCTTTTTTCACCTATATCCTGAGCAACTTCCAAATCTAACCACAACAGGAGGAAATCCACGTCACATTTTATTCTTCCTAGGTATCTTTCCTATCACATAAATAGCATAATGTGGCGTATTAAACTGTCCTAGCAGGCCTGGAAGTGGGAGGAGAGCTGTGCCAGGCACTGCACGTGTGCACAGGAGGGTTTTGGTGTCCACAGGAAATTGCAATGTTAAAACTTTCTCCACAGAGTTGCCAAATTTTTCATTAATTACTGTTTAAATCCTGCCTTCTTCCTGCTGTTTGGTACTTAGGAATTAAGGTGCTTTGGGTTGTATAAACTCTTGAGGATGCTGTTAAGATGTGCTTTCCATGTCCAGGACAATCCCCTGGTTGTGTTCAGGTTTCTTTCAAATGAATTCTTTCCTTTCTTTTACCAGGCCCTGAAGTTTTGCATATTTGACTGACTTATCCCTTGATTCCTTTG
>VZTT01074345.1:2269-14255 GCA_013400855.1 Buphagus erythrorhynchus | reverse complement strand
CCAGGGATGGTGACTCTACCACTGCCCTGAGCTTGAAAATCCTTTTCCTGCAGGACTTTTCCCAAATATTGAACCTGACTTCTCTGGTGCCACTTGAGGCCATTTCCCTCGTCCTGTCCCAATCCCCCCTGGCTCCATCCTCCTTCCAGGTTGTTGGAAGGAGCAAATCCCTGGAGTAGCAACAACCTGGCCCCAGCTGGGAGGGAGGAGCAGAGCTAAAGGTGAGTTTTGAGCGTTTATTTTGTGTTCCTCCTCCTGTGAGGGAGATTTTGTGATTGAAGAACACAAAGCTGGAACTCTGCTGTTCAAGGAAGGTTTCAGGCAGCGGATTTTTATTAATTTTATGTGACTTTATTCCCTTGAGAAAGGGGGAGAAGCCAGCGATGGAGTAAGAGGAATTATCTCCATGATTTCAGAGTGGTTTCCCTCCCTCCTGTGCTGTCATGACTGTCAGGACATGAAAACAAAGGGACATCAAAGAGCTCTTAATGTGCTCGTTGTGTCCCTTCTTTGGGCTGCAGTCCCACCCGACCTAAGCAGGAATTGTTGGGATTAAAAGAAGGTGAAATCCGATGGTTCCTGCTCCGTGGGGCAGCCAGAAAAATCAGGGATCTCCCTCTGCTCTGCTCCAACACAGGAATTCTGGGATTCAAATCCCACTGGATTTAAAACCAGGGGCAGAGCCCTCTTCTTCCATCAATCATTTCCCTTCCCTTGAGTCCTTGACTTTATTTTCTTTAACCATTTCTGGGCTGGAACCCTGGATTTTCCTCTTTCATCTCCATGAATCCCAGTGATATAAATCAAGGCACTTCGTCTTCTTTTTTTATTTTATTATTTTTTATTTTTTTATTTTATTTTTTTTCCCCCTCCTGGCTGGATATTGTTCACTTGGATGTCTGAGCACTTCAGAGGGAACAGCAAAGTGGAAAGATCAAAAGGCAGAGGGAGCAGCAGAAGGGGCAGTGAGGGCTGGGAGAGATGAAGAGACGCTGGTGACAGATGATGACAACTCGTGTGTGTCCCCACAACGTGACACGAGTGCTGCTCTCAGCGGGGTTTGAGGAGCAAAACAGCTTCTCTTGAGGCAGACAAAACAAAACGGGAAAAAATTGATAGGGAGAGAGGGAGGGGGAAGAAAGGAAAAAAGGCTGGAGCTGTCAGTGAGTCAGAATTTATGTTGTGAAGGAGCTGCAACATTTCCAGGGCTTTCATTCACAGATCTGGCTCCCTTCCCCCAGTCCCTGAGCTATTCCCACTCTAGGATAAACAGCTTTTCTCTTTTCCCCTCTCCAAGGCCATTTACAATCCCCAGAGCTTTTCTCTTTTCCCCTCTCCAAGGCCATTTACAATCCTCAGAGCCCTTTCTGTGCTGGGTCTCAAATAATTCCTACCAGGAGCAGCTCTCCAGACCCATCTTCCTGTTTTTGCTCGAAGCTTCCAGGCATCCATTCATGGATTTGCCTGGGTTTTCACAGCACTGAGGATTTGGATCCAGATTTTTGTGACTTTACAACAATTCATTTAGGAACATTTCATATTGGAGCTCATCAGCTGCTTAATTGGAGTCTGACTGTTCTGGAATTACTCCTAAACTATTTAATGGGAACTGGTTTTTCCAGCAGCTCTGTCTCCCAGCTCTTCAGTTATAAAATATATTGTATTTTATATAATATTTCTATTCTATTCATAACCAAACAACCCCTCTGGGGAAGCAGCTTCAAAAATTCCAGAAGTCTAAAAAAAATTCCCAATTTCCATTATTGAAACAGAGCAGGAAAACTCCAATACAATACTCCAATACTCCAAAACAATACCCAAGATGGGCACCTGGAACCCAGGAAGAGGGAATATGAAGAAGAGATTTTGGGGAGGTTGCTCAGCACATTGGTTTAGCAGGAACAAGCAGCCAAGTTTTTTGGAGGCAAATGCCTGACTTTGGAGTTTAAACAAATGGGATTCTCCCAAGGAAGTTGTGGAATGTGGTATTTAGCAGCAAAAAGAAAACAAAAAAAAAAATCCTTAGGTTTATCTGGCATTTCTTCAGCACAAAAAGATGATTAAAAAAACTAAGAATAAAGTTCTGTCAGACCCCAAAGGGAATTCTGGTGGGATAACGAGCAGGGATGCAGACAGAAGAAGTTTGGGATGGGATCATGGGATAATCTCCCAGGAGGAAAGCAGGACTTGATTCCATTGCTGGGTTATTTCCTTAGGCTGAGCACAGCTCGAACCATCAGCGTGAAACCACCCCTGTGATTCTGGCATTAATGACTTTTATCGTCCCCTTTTACGACCAATTCAATTTTTGAGTGGTCCATATAACAGAATTGTGGGTAAATATTATCCATAAAAACACATGCCAGGGAGGAAAACTTGATGCCATAAAAACTTAATGCCATAATTTTACCTTTGGTGCCGAGTGCTGCTCATCCCCTGCTGGGCTGTGCACGTTCCGTGGTTGGAATGCTCTCAGAACTTCTCAAATTATTAATTTTTCCTGCTTCTGGGAAGAGTTACATGGAGTGAAGCACTGCCAGCAGAGCCTCATTTCCTTCCCTGGAAAAACCAAAGTCTGGGAATAGCAAAGAGGGGGAATAAAGAGATTTGGTGACATTTAATGGGAATGGAAATGTGACAGCACCAGGGGCAGCTGGGACAATCCCTCCTGCCCATCCACTGGAGAAAGGCTCCTCTGGAAGTGTCCAAGGGATTCCTGGAAGTGGCACTCACTGCTCTGGGCTGGTGACAAGGTGGGCATTGGGCACAGCTTGGACTCCATGCTCTGGGAGGGCTTTTCCAACCTCAACAATTCCATGATTCTGTGGCCCCTGAAACTCTGAGAATTTCCCTTGGAATGCACTCAGCATAACCTTAGAATCCATCTAAACAACAAACCCTATACCAAAGTGTCATTAAGGGAAGTAAGGAATATTTTGGGGTATATCCAAGCAGGAATGTCTTCAATATCAGTGGATTTTGTGCCAGCATCCCTGAGGTCACAAAATTCCTGGGCATTTCTTTTTCCTTGAGGCACAGCAAGGGTAAGAACACCTTGAGTTAATGGGATTGTATTCCTGCTCTGGACAAAAATTGTAGGAAAGCTTGATGTAGTGAATTGTAGGATCAGGGAATGGTTTGGGATGGAAGGAATTTTAGGGATCATCTAATCCCATCCCCTACCATGGCAGGGACACCTCCCACTGTCCCAGGCTGCTCCAAGCCCAATGTCCAACCTGGCCTTGGGCACTGCCAGGGATCCAGGGGCAGCCACAGCTTCCCTGGGAATTCCATCCCAGCCCCTCCCCATCCTCCTAGCCAGGAATTCCCAATATCCCATCTAAATCTACCCTCCATATACTGGGGTATCAGAGAAGTTTAAAATGTGTTTTCTGTAATTCCAAAACGGAATTTCTCCCAGTAATCACTGGAAAATCTGCAAGGATGTGAGGAAAACTCAGTGGATGATTTTCATTCACAGTTCCCCTGGCACAAAGTGACCCTGCCCAGAGAAGTTTTATGGGATGGAATGGGGATCCTTTAGGAAAAACCTTCATCTTCAGAGTGGGTCATTCCTGGTATCCCAGGTTTTGATGGATCAGCTCCCAGAAGCTGAGTCACTGCTGTGGAAAGGAGGGCGGAGATGTGGCTTTGTTTAGAAACTCGAATTTTAGAGACCAAAAGCCAGACAGATTAATCCCATTGCATGAGGAATAGATTCCAGCCAAAATTCCATGTTTCTCCATCGTAACCAGGAGATTCCACTGGGGTTTTTCTTCCTGGATTCCAAAGCAATGGAAGGAAATGTTGACATCATCCCTACGTCCTCAAAAACCAGAAATTCTCTTCATACCTTCAGATTCCTGCCAGGAGAGGATGGTTTTAAGACAGGTCTGGGATGAAACACGTAAAAACCAGCCAGACACCTTCCACTCCATCCCTTGGATCTGGAATTGAGCCCTTGGGAAGAGATTATCCAAGGAAAGGGGTGTGTCAGGAACACCTTGGAGGTAGACAAGGAAAAACACTTTAATTATGGAAGCTTTCCAGGGCACTCAACACATCTGATTTTCCTGGTAGCTGCTGCTCTTAGACAAGGAAAAGCAGATTTTCCAGCTGTTTTTTCTGCTGGGAAGACATTCCCTGGCACAGGAATGCTTCTACCTCCACCACATCTGACACAGCTTCCATTTTGACCCTCCAGAGCGAGGTGACTGGAATTCCACCCAGGAATTCCAGCAATTCAAGGGAATTGCTGAAATTCAACAGGAAGGTGAAGGAGTTGCAGCACTCAGGGAAGTGTCCATGTTTTATCTGGGGAAAAAAAAAAAAGGGAATTTTGGGCAGGTGGAGCAGCTGCCACTCAGGGCAGTGATGGATGGGGCAGCAGGGCTGATTTGTGACACACGCACTCACCCTTGCCCCTGAGCTGGGAAAAGCTGGAGGAATAAAGGAGATTAACGGCAAAGTGCTGCAGCAATAATCACCCGCCACAGACGGAAAACCAACTCATTTTCCCATCATTGTTCCCTTATCCATCTTGGATACCCGTGAGAAGGAGCTGGGATTTGCCCTGTGATCCTGTGGCAGCCTCGCACAAGTCTGGAGCATCCCCAGCTCCGTATGGAATCACATCCAGAACAGATTCATCATCCCAATTAGGCTTAAAATGCCGTAAGTGGTGCTTCAAAACTCCACACTCAGAGCAAGTTTTCAATTCCTGAGCTGCTCTCAGTCTGTGGAACCACCCCAGCTTCCCCTGGGAAATGGAATGGGAATGTGTTCCAGCTGATCTGGGAGCAGAGTTTGAAGATCCCACAAAAAAATAGGGAGCGGGATGAGGCACTGAACAATGCTAAAAAGCAAAATATTGATTTTTTTTCTCTTATTAAGGGAGCAGCCCGTGCTCTGTGTGCAAGGAACGAGGCAGAGGAGCTGCGAATAAAAATGGGATGCGGTCCTTGGGGAAAAGATCCCATCAGGAGCAGCTCCAGCTGGAGCTGAACCTGCGAGTGCATCCTTATCTCTTCTCATTCCTTGATTTCAGCTGCTGATTTTATCTCCTCATCCGTTTTCTTCCCGGTAAATAAGATGCAGAGCTGCCCTCTAAATCAGCGCCTTCTTAATGCAGCCTTTTGTGGTGACCACAGCGCTCGGGAAGCTCTTGAAGCTCTTTTCCTAATGAGCACCATCAGCTGAATTACTTTAATTAGCAGAGAAACAGGACCAGCCTTTGCTTGAGGGATTTTCTCTCTGAGGGGCTTTTCTCTTTTATAAAAATTTGGGGTTGTAAAAATCGGGTTGTTTGCTCCAAAAACAGAGCAAAGGCTCCGTTAGGAGGAATAATTTTAGGAGGAATAATTGAGGTATCAAGCCGGTTTTTAGCGAGACAGTTTTTTTAACCTTTACCTTATTAAGGGTTTTGGTGTTGGGCAGAAAAAGCCATTGAAGTCCTGGGAAAACCCTATTGGAAAGAGAAATTCCTGCTTGGCTTTGACCAGAGTGGGCAGATCCCCATGTGCTCATCACCACCGCCAAAATCCGGGGTGGAGGGTGGGATAAAAAGATTGGGAAATCCCAAACTTGTCCCGAAGTCCCTCAGATACAACCAGAGAAAAGCTGTGGGGTAATCAGTGATGCCAAAAATTACTTCCCCACTGAAGTGATTCCATACAAGCTCAAATTCCCGAGATTTGGGATATCCTGGATTTGGATATCTGCACACCTGGATCTGTTCTACTTATCTCAAGAGATCATTGCTAATAATTCCAATATATCCTTTAATTTCTCTTCCCAGAGCATCTTTCCTTCTCTGAGGCATTGAGGAGAAAGCGAACATTGAGTGAAACAGGTGTCCAGTGTCCCAGGTGTCAGTCCAGGCGCTGAAAATCCTCCCAGGAGCCGAGCTAATTATGGAAAATCCAGCTAATAAAGGTAAACAACTTCTCCAGGAGCACTTTATAAATATCCAGGGAAAGGCAGATGCACCGTCTGGCTCCTCCACGGATGAGCGCTGGCTGCTGATTGATTACAAAGCTCCAGTCAGGATTTTATCAGCTCAATAACTCTGTAATCAGTCCCTTATCTCAGTTTTGCCTGATTAAAATTGCTGCACAAGTGACTGATCTTCCTCACTCTCCTTCCCCGAGGGAATTTTGATGGACCACAGCAACGGGAGATGTTTTTAAATGCCCAGGGCTGCTCTGTGAGCTGTCTCCTTTGTGTCTGAAGGTGTAATCTGGGTGTAAAATCGGATTGTGGAGGTGATGGGGAGGTGTGCTCTGATGTCTGTGCAAACAATTCACGGCTGAGGGGATGGGAGGTAATGTCTTTAAAACCGGGTTTAATGATCCTAGCGACCTCAGGCAGCAGATTTGTTACAGAACCCAGACAATCCGGCTCCTGAAACAGCCAAACAGGGGTTAGAGGGCTTAAAATATCCTCTGGTAGCGGGGTGAGGCTGGCAAGGTGGGCAGAGGTGTTTTTGGGCACTTCAGCAACTGTTGGATCATTAAGGAATGATTTCTAAGTTTGGGATTGGACTCCTTTTGCAGGGGGATCCTTCAGGGGATTGTGGCTGCTCTGGGAGTTCAGTGGGATCCCCACTGATGCCTTGGGGTTTAGCTTTTCTATTTTCCAGACTCTCTGCTGCTTGGTTTGTAATTCTGAAACTTCGTGTTGGGTGTGAGTGAGTTCTGTTCACAGGGTGGTTGGACAAAATAATCCCTGCCCAGCTGGAGAATGAAGGACAGGCAGAACCCAAAAATCAGAAACAACAGCGAGGGAAAGGAGGCAAGGCAGAGGCTGAGACTTCATAGCCTGGGGCTGTGGTTGGACAATTGACCCCAAGATGAACCAAAACTTATAAAAGTGTAAAATTCGTGACCAGGATCCATCTCGGATTTGATTTGGGTGCAGCCCTGGCCGGGCTCTTGCACTGCCCAAGGTGAATCCTTTCAATAAATCCTGATTTTATTCCTTTAGCTCTGCCTGGTCTCTGCTCCAGCTCAGCCTTTCCAGGCATCAGCACAGCCCCGGCACCCTCAGAATTCAGGTCAGACACAAAGGGTGAGTGGAGAAGTAGGGAAACACCTTCTGGAGCTGGTGACAGCAAGGAAGATGCCGTGGGCACGGCTTTGCCATTGGCTTTGGCACGAGTGAGAGGAATGCTGGATTTGTCTTTACCAACAAGCTGTGGGTCTGCTGGGAGATAAAACCAGCACTGAGAGATAAAAGAAACAATAGGAAGGATTCCACAGATTGATGAATGGAAAAAAGATACTTGCCTTTACGAACAAACTGTAGGTTTGCTGATAAATGAAATTGGATATGGGAGGATGAAAGAAACAATGGGGAAAAAACATAAATTCCATAGAAACTAAAAATTAAAAGGGAGGGTTGTAACATTAGAGGGGAATCTCGGGTATCAGGGGTTTGGGAAGTCTGTGCCTCTCAAGTACCTCAGCCAGAGGGGAAAGAGAGAGGGAAATGCAGAGGGGAAGTTGGGATAAAAAGGGAGGCTGTGTCCTCCAAAAATCTGAGAGACCCCAGGGGAATGTCCCATGGCCTCTCCCTTTATTGGAATAAAGTAAAAGGACTCCTCTGTCTCCTCTTTGGACATAAACCTCTGGTGTTTGTGGATTCATTTTCCCGACACGAGTGAGAGCCGAACCCCGAGGAGATGCTCTGTTATTCCCTTTGAATCCACCTTTGGGATCCTTTCCCCGTTAATTCCCAGCCCCGTGGGGTGAGATCAGCGCTGTGTGCTTGGAGCAGGCTGTGGCCACAATCCTGTGGCACTGAAACCCCAGGGGCAGGAGCCCAGGGAGCACAGGCGCTGCCTTTGGGCTTTGCTGTGCAGAAAATCCAAGCAGGAGCCGGGCACGGGTGGGTGCATCCATCACGCCCGGCTCAGGGTCCCAAAAACCGCGGAGATTTGGACTTCTCAGCAGGAGGAAAGGGTGGGAGACCTCGGATATCAGGAGCCAGGGCTCATCCACAGGGAGCTCTGGTGATGCTGGGCTGGTGGGAGCTGGCATTGGCTGCTCCAGGCTGAGCTGCTTCCCTGGATTTCCTTGCCACTCCTGCTGCAGGGGCTAGGCTGGAAAAGTCGGGAGGGAACGTTTCAAATGTTCATTTTTATACCGTGCCAGGCGGTTGAAAACGTTCAGTTAATGAGAACTAAGGGTTGTGAGGACAAATTGAGAAATAAGCAGAGGAGGGATGGACAGGGAATGTGCTGGTGTGTGCACAAACAATTCCTGGGTGAGGGCATGGGTGGGAACAGCTTTGAGATGGGGCTCGATGTCTGTCCCCAATTCCAGCCAGGTTTGTCACAGAGCCTGCACAGTTCAGCTCCTGGAACAGTCAAATGGGAATTTCTGAACTTTGGGATTAACTTCCAGCCCAGGTTTGTCACAGAGCCCACACCTGGAACAGCCAAATGGGAATTTCTGAACTTTGGGATTAACTTCCAGCCAGGTTTGTCACAGAGCCTGCACAGTTCAGCTCCTGGAACAGCCAGATGGGAATTTCTGAACTTTGGGATTAACTTCCAGCCAGGTTTGTCACAGAGCCTGCACAGTTTGGCCCAATGGGGCTGCACAAGGTGGAGTTTCTGAACTTTGGGGACAATGCCAGGTTCAGGGGGATTTGGGGCAGGTGGTTTGGGAAGGCTGCACCTTCCTGGTACCTCAGCAATAGGAAAGGGAGAGGGAATGTGCAGCCAGGAATTTGGGATAAAAGGAGGCTGTGCCCTCCAAAACCTCGAGAGAGAAAACCCCAGGGGACTCTCCTTGATTGGAATGAAGCTCCAGGACTCCTCTGTCCCCTTTATGGACACTGGCTCTTCCCAGTGGGATTTTCTGTACAGGAGCTTTCCCACAAAGACCAAAACCCCAGCCTGGTGTTCCTGGTTTTCCAAGTGTGCTCCTTCACTCCCATATCGCTGTTTCCAGATAATCCAGCTCTCCCTTCCTCCACCAGTTTTCCCAGATCCTCAGCTTGAGGTTGGATTGGACATTTTGGTAAGAAATGGAGCAGCAGGTTTGGATTTTTTAAAACCAGCAGAGAGTTTAGAGCTGTGCCCAGTCTAAGCCAGCCCAACAGCTGGGATTGGGTTTGGGTGTCCAGGGATATTCAGAGATCCTGGTGGTTGCTGTAGGTCTACATTTGGGGAAAAAAGGGACAACTTGGCTCTATAGCTCTTGGGACTGCTCCAGGCATGTTTTGGCCTGGGCTTTCACAGAACCACAGCATTTTTAGTGTTGGAAGGGACCTCTGGAAATGCTCCAGTGCAAGGCAGGGTTTCCTGGAGCAGGTGCCACAGGAATGTGCCCAGGTGGGTCTGGAGTGCCCTCCCTGTCCCTTGGCCCTCACAGATCTGTGACAAAGCCACCTGTGCCCTTCCCACCACCTGCTGTGGCTCTGCTCTCATCCCACAGAAAAAGTGGGATGAGGGAGTGACAGTGGCACCAAACTGCTCCTTCTGCCAACTTCACCATCCCAGCAGCTCCAAAAGTTTGGGAAAGGCCATTTTCCCTTCCCAGACTGCAGGCTGAGGTGTTCCCATGTCAGGTGTATCCATATGGAGCCAGCGCTGGGAGCAGGACCCTTCCCAGCAGGATTTGGATGATGATGCAACTCCTTCACTGGAATTCCATGGGAATGAAGAAATCCAAGCCTTTTGGTGAGTCCTGAGGAATTGGACACCAACTGCACAAACCATTTGAGGAGTTATCTGGGAGGTGGGTGGAGATTGCTCTTCCAAACCTTCCCACTCTGAATTTCCCCATGGAATTTCCCAACTCTGGCTCAGGATCCAGAGGAAAATCTTCCTGTGGTGAAAAAGGGAATATTTTCTCATCATGTATAGAAGAAAAAAGGGAATTTTAGAGCCGTGCTGGTCCCAAACCTGGGTGGCTTTTTGGATCTAAGCCTTGCACAATGCAGGGTTTTTAATTTTGGTAATTAATTTGTTTATTTGAGCATCTGGATCTCTCCCCATAGGTTGGCTAGGAGATCATCATGGCCTGGATGGATTATCCCGGGAAACAGCATTCCCAAAGGCTTTGGTGGTCCAGGGTCCCTTTGCCGCATATTTCCCAATTAATTGGGTATTATTAATTAAGACACAACACAAAGCATCTTAGGGCAGCTCGTGGCACCTCCTGCTAGCACCAACCTCACAAACAGGAAAATCTGGGATTGGGAAAGAAGCAGATTCCAGGTTTCCATGTCTAAGGCATCTCCACTCTGCCCTTACCATTCCATTTTCCTGCTGATTTCATGGAATGAGGCAGGAATCCCACCAGGTTTTGTGTTTCTGGATGGGAGCTGCTCTTCCAGACTCATCCACATTTTTTCCATCCCGGCTGACTTTTGCCCAGGGATCAGCCAATATTTTGTTCTCCATCCAAACCTGCTCCTGAAGAAATTCCAGAATTCCTCTTTCCATCTTTTCTCAGGGTTTTGCTGTTTCAAGGTCACGAGAATTCACCGTGCTGCAGTGCTGGTAATTTATTCACTCTGAGGATTTTTAGAGCAGAGGATTTGAATAAAGTTGAAAATTCCACCCCTTTTTCTGTAACACTTTATTAGAACTGAATCCGCACCGAGCATTCCCGTGTTTATTTTTTGTTTTGGTTTTTGTTGTTTTTTTTTTTTTTTCCAATTAAATGCAGCTCTCTTTCTTTCTCAGGCAGTTTCAGATTCCTCCAAAGATAGGAATAGAAAATATCAAACCCCAGAGAAGTTCAGGAGCTGTCACATAATTGGGAAAAGGATTAAAATATTGCTGGATCTGACTCAATTACTCCACGAGGCTCTTGGAATTTGCTGCTCTGGAAGCTGCTGCTGCTTAAACCAAGAGACAGAAAGGAAAACTCAACTTTGATTCCAAAAACAAATGACAGGAGAAGCTTTTTCTGGGAAAGACCTTGGACATGAGAAACAATGGAAGTCTCTGACGGTCAAGTAAAAACCGGTGTTTTTTTTCTGGTTAAAAAATATTAAATATTTAAAATCTGAAGATAATTTAAAAAATAATTTTTAAAAAGGTTTTGTTTTAATTTCAACACCTGATTTGGAAAGCACGAACAACATGATAAATAAATGGTATTTTCCCCACATTTTGCCTGGAATTGAAGCAATGAGGTTTTAAAAAGGAAATAATTTCCTTGAGCTCTTCGGAGTTTTTTCTCTTTCAAGCTGTGTGAGAAAACCCAGGGAATGCCCTGAAATCTGGGAGCCTCTTTCTAGGGAATTCTGTCTTTGTAGGGCACTGACAGATAATGACCCAACATTCCCAAAGTCTGGTGGAACCAGTACCTTCCAAAACATTTTTTCTACTTCCAGTCCACCAAAAACTTGAATTTTTTGATCCCTCGGCCAGTGCCAGGAACGATATCCCAGGCACACCTTACTCCCTGGTTTTCCAGGGATTTTGGATCAGAATTTTAAGGCAGGTGGGATAATTAACTGTTTAGGGTTGTAATGTGGGATTGTGACCAAAAATATATATATTCTATCCCCAGCTGTTAATCCAGCTGGGGCAGTGTTCTTTATCTTTCCCACAGCCCATCCTCCCTCCAGGAGATATCTCCTGTTCATGGGCCATGGAGTCCCACTGCATGGCTGAGAAAATTCCATCATCCCATTGGGAGATGCTCCAGCCAGGGGGAGGAGCCAAGCATTTCCTACCCAGATCCAAGCTGACATTTGCAACATCCCAGCAGCCTTTTCCCACGGGATCCCAGAGGAAAACCAGAGCCTTCCACATCATCCCTGGGCCTTGGGAGGAAAACTGCACCTTCTGCAGGAGCACTGCTCCAGCAGAACCACATCTGTCAGTGCAGGAGGATGCAGCCACCATGGAATGGGACTGCTGCCAACACCCTGACTGACTGACGGGCTCAGCTTGGATTCTCACTCTGGCACTGCTTTGGCTTTGTTCTCTGCAATACTGCATTTCTGTTTGAATTCTCCT
>VZTT01074342.1:1505-22488 GCA_013400855.1 Buphagus erythrorhynchus | reverse complement strand
GGAACAGGCTAGGAAGCTCACAATGCAGCAATTCAGGTGATTGTGAAAAAGCCTGTCTCAATGACCTACAGGAGAATTTCAACAATATTCAAACACAAATTATGCTTCATGATGACACTATATCTAAATGCAGTTTAGCACTTAATTTCAATGTTCTGCTGTAAACCACAACATAGACAAACAGTAGAGTGCATTCCTCAGGTACTGTATTAGTGTCATACAGGGTGCCAAAATATATTTTTTATGCTTTAGTGTGTTAAAGTTAAATTGTAGTATTCATTGCAGGGGAAAAATCCTCACTATAATCCTCACATAAAATTCCACTCTGCGGGAAATTCGAATACTAATCTTGAGAATATTTAAACAGATCATGTGATCCCACTTACCAAAAGCTCAATGAATCCTCCTGTAAAAACAACTCAGTGTCACAAAAGCACTGTCTAGAATTACTAATTTTTCCAGAAAAGCATTGATAGAACCCCTTATCTTCACAGTATTAATATTCATGGGCTAATAGCAGCCTTTGACTCAGATAACTTGAATTAGTGTGACCCAGACCAAGAGCTCAACTGCTACACCTTCCAGGGTACATCATCTTGTCCTAATGACAGTATATTTGCATATGCATCATTAAGTATATTTTAAAATATAGCCCATAAGTCCTTTTAGTCTAGGAAATCCAATCACTTTCTTATTTTTTTTCCAAGTAGTTTAAGGGAAACTTTCTCATCTTTCTAGATTAAGGGCAGTGATAGTGTAATCTAAGTAAGCTATCATTTTACCTGAAGTGTTATTTAGACTATAGCCATAAATAAGACTACAAGACTTAAAGAAGGTGTCCTGAATAGGGGCTCAGACCAACCTGCAAGTCACAAGGCAGAATATCAGACAGCTGAGGAGAAGGCTCCAAACATTGACATGTTGGCTGTTGAGGAAACTATGGACAGAAAACCATGCATAACACCATAGTCTTTGTTCTATGAGGCATCTATTTAGCAGATCGTAAGAATTGTTTTACCCTTACCTTGCTTTCCCAAGTTGTTTGTACACCTTCTACCAGAAGCAATTGCCCAGATTTCATGCTTTGGATTTTTTTTAAACTTTTTCTATACTGATATAGTTTTATGGATCTTTCACTGTGAGAGGGGAAATAATTCTTGAAACTAAATCATAGAACATGGCCCATTCTTGTAATATCTGTGCTCCTACTATTACGATGTAAAGCTGATTGCTGCTAAGCAATTCTGCATTTTGGTGCTACCAAAATTCAGTGGAATGCAAAGTAACCTGTATATCAAAAAATGCTGTCTGACTTTTTGTATATGTTATAAAATAAATTGCTACTTTATTAATCAATTGTCAAGCCAATGAAATGGATCATCTGCCAACAGAGCCTTGTAAAGTAGTTACTGTGTTTTCCTCTGAACTGGACCATGTCTCTTCAGTGCTGGAAAGACATCAGCCTAGACTGATAATAAACTAAGTGTTCAACAAGAGGAAATGTCAGAAATGCAAGATTGTATTAGACAAAAAATGCCTGGCAAGTACTAGTCAAAAAAAGGGCAGTGTTATGTAATACACAGTTTATATTTACATACATTTCCATTTCATTCTTTCTAATCATGGACATATAAGTGTATCTCACAACACTTCTGTGATAATAAATAACACTAGAAGTAACACCTGTGAAATACAACAGAAATAATATATCAAGATACCACAGAAAGTCTGTTGGAAAAGTGAATTAGTGCAGACTTCAACATCCAAGATTTGAGACCTTAACTAGAGACCTGATCCTCTTAGTCTCTTCCCAGACTTTAGGAAGAACACCTTGGCCCACCTTGGGCACATAAGAAGAGAGCTTGAAACACAGAAACCTCAAATAAAAGTTACATTTATAGAGTAACCATAATGCTCAACATTTCAGACTATGCTCTATTTTTCCTCTGTTTTTTCCAGTAAGTGTCACAAATTTTTACTTCTAATGAACAAACATAAAAATCACATAACTCAAAAAATGTATCTTGGCCAGCAATAGCTATGAATTTATAAAGTAAAATAATAATTGCTATTCAGTTACACACAAACTGGCTAATATATTGCTGATTTCTCCCATCTAAATTGACAGCATCATAAATACCAATATGAATATTTATGCTTCATTGTCATAAGGACACCTGGGTCTTGGAAAACTTACTAGTCTTAATGTACAGTGTTGTGCCCTGCAGATCTATATGCCTGAATCGTTTCCAGAAATTGTCTCTAGGGCAATGGGTTTTCCCTCTCTGCAGTAAAGAAAATTCGCCCACCTAATATTTGAAATGTTTGAAATCAATATTTGAAAAATACAGCTGGGGACCACAGGGAGCAAATGAAATCCATTCAATTCACATCCATAAATAGCTCATTTCTTCCCCGCTGGTAAGAAAAAATTTCTGATTTTCTACTGAAAGGACAGAGACTGAGCTCACATTGGTCATGTTGACACTGTAGCTAGCATGGGATACATCATCTGATTGCACTCTCCTCTTTCTGGTTTCCTTCTCGGCTGCACTTACACATGGCAAGGTTTGATAGCTGTCTCTCAGTTTGAGGGTCAGGACTTCTCCTAGGCTAATCCTCCCTTCAGAGATAAATAAGTTGTTTATTGCACGATTTCAGTGCAAGGATTCTAAAATCTGATATTACTGTTTTAAAGCTTACAAAAGGTAGAGGAGGAAGACAGTCCAATCAGAAGCCCCTCAATATTTCACCCCCTTCAGGGAAACAGGCATAAAGGTTTCCAGGCCTCTGTATCTTACTCCATCTCTGTGGATATATCTGTGCCCTCCCACCCTACAAAGATCTAACCTTGGAGTGCTTTGCCTTATCCAAGGCTAGAGAGCTGACAAGCTTGCAGGGCACATTGAGTACTACAATAAAACAAGACACAGCACTTGCATTTGGCCTTCATTACACAATGGGGTAGTGGTGGGCAATTTTCCATTTTCATTGCAGTCTTTATTGCAAGAATTAGGATCAGAATATTAAGTGTTTGGTGCACCCTGAGAAGTCTGAGACTGCAGCAAACCATACCAGTCTGGCCTTTTCTGGTTCTGAAATGGGATTTATTTAGCTCATTGTCATTCACTAATAATGATGTTAAAATGGGAAGAACACATGATAATATGGAGAAAAGAGTTTATATTCAAGTTAAAAATGAAGGATTCTTAGTGGATGTGAAGTCAATTGCATTTTTTGCTATATCATAAGCTCCTTTAAGGTTGATAACTAGAGCTGACCAGCTCACCACATATTCTTTCTACTATATTTAGAAGGCAATAGGCACCTTCCAACTGCTCCCTTTTAGAAATCCACTCTTGATGATTTTTGCCCTAGGTTGTCTTTTCCTGTATGAGATGCCAGGCACAATGAGTTCACATTTATGAACTCAGCATAATGAACCATACACCTCCTAGTATCTTAGACTTTGAAGCAGACATGCTGTGAAACAAGGAGAATCACCAAACCAAGAATGGTTTCACTAGAGATAAAGATACCAAAAAGCAAAAATGCGTTATTTGAAACTTTTGCAAGAATATTCCTCAGGACTGTCAGCAGCGATGATACAAAACCTCCTGTAAAGAAACTGCAACTAGATTAGTTCTTGAACTCCATGCTATATAAGTTCAGTCCCTGGACTTTTTAAGTTAGAAGTGGATTGAGAACTACTTTCTGGAAGTGTCTCATAGTTATTTGTAATGGAAGTCCAGCTTTTCTAATGTTCTGAAATAATAATGCAGTCCTAAGTTTATTCACATGACCTCATCTCCAGATACACACATAACTGTCATTAAGTTTGTTAGGTTTTACTGTAAATTATATATACAAGATAAATTTTCATGGGTAAAAAAAGTGTCAAAGAGTGATTATGATTCAGCAACAAAAATCTTTACCTTCTACAGGCAAAATGTGTGCAGTATTGGCTTGCTATGGGAATGATATTCTTTATTATTCAAATGAATAATAAAGTCATTGAATCACAATACAAGTCAATTCAATCAGGTATTTCCAAGTAAAAGGCAGATGTTTACAGCAAACTTAGAACCATGTTAGTCTTAGAATTTGTTCATTATAAATGCTTAGAAAAATGTATATGTTTTATGGTCATAATGTTTCTTATGGAGATAAATTTTTTTTTGAAGCCATTAAGTATTTTGCCTATGCTGCATTAAATTCTGTGATTTTCTTGTGTTAAAATAAGTTCCATTAGCATATACTCCTTGAAAATTAAATTGGTCAGTAAAGGGGGTTGTAGAAATAAAATGAGGCAAAGAATAATAAGAGGAGCTCAGACAATAAAAGGAAAGCAAATTGGATGGACTTTAAATATGAACTCCCTGTTATATTCTGTCAAAATGCTTAGCAGTCCCTTCTGATGTTATCTATTGAAGTAGAACATATTTTGTTACTATTGAGTGTTATAATTATGGATTAAAAGTCTAGAAAGCCCTGTTTAGTAGTAACAGGCCTGGTACTTAGAAAGACATAAAGAATAAGGTCCCTGGAAATTTTCTTCCATGGTGAAGACAAGAAACATCATGCTTGTTGCATACAATAGAGATCCTTGCTTTAGAAAGAGTAGTACTGCTCATGCGAACTGAGAGCACTTCCCATATTAGACTTGCCTTGCACATTGCCAGAAAAAGCCATTAGGCATTATTACCTTACAAAAACATTTCTTAGATCCAGAACAGTGTAGCATTAGTATAGGAATACTGTTAATCCTACTGTGAAGCATTTTTGACATTTCATAAAAAATATTGAAAGCAGTAAGAAAAGGAGGCATTGGTTTTGTGCACCTTACAGAAGCCACAAAATAGCAACTGTTTTCTTAGTCCTTCCTACAAACTACATATAAGTGTAAGAAAAGCAACAGGGCTGTAGCCATAATCTTTCAATTCACTAATCAGTGGAAAGCCACACTACCATGCTACAACTAGTCAATTTCCAAATAAAACACATTTCTGAACAAAAGTTAATGAATTGTGACTAACAAGATTTTATATTAAAAATGAGTAGAAGAAAACAGAATTTTCACACTGTTGAGCTACATGAAGAAAATGAATATGCGCTTAAGTTGCATAATTATATTTGTAATTACCATTTCCTTCCGTTGACTTGTCCTGTTTAGTCATCTTGGTATTTCACAGGGCTGCTTCAGGTGCTGAATATACAGGAAAATGTCTGAAGGCTGAGTGGCTCAAGATGAAGCATACCTCAATATCATCCTTCTTGTCACTGAACGGATGGCGCTGGTGAAGTTTCACTCACTGAAATATAAGAAGATACTAATTTCGTAAGTGATAAATCTTTCATGAGTGTTTAGTTTGCTATTTAATTTTGGCATGCTAGTGTTAAAAGAATCAAAGAAATTATTCACCTTTATTATTATTGCTGAAAAAACTCTTCTGCAATGTACGTGCTTATGACTAACACTAGTGTTTAAGTGTTTCAGTGCCTTACTGAGGAAGGAGGTTGAACAGTGTCCACATCAATATGCTCTCATGCTGTATACAGACCTACAGTTCTGCACGTGGAGGAAGTCATACAGATTATTCTTCTATCACAAAAGTCAGCTTTTACCATAGACATGGTTAAATTGCATTGCTTTAATAGAACAGCCTGACACAGATTTTAAAAATCTTAGCAAAATGAGACAGATTCTGATATATCTGCTGGTTTACATTTGCACCTCCTTGAAGTTCTGTTAAGACTCTTGCTTCTGCCTCTATATCCAGATATTACACCCAAGTTTACCAAATTTACCCAGATTGGCTTTGATCTAAATTAACAGTGAAAGAAAGCCAAAATGCAGTTTACAAGATAAGTCAAGTTTGGAAGTAAAATCTGAAAGAATATGTTACAAATAAAGCAACATGAAATACGATTCTTGCAATAAGTATTTGTATTTAACTAGATAATTCTATCATAATTCCTCATCTGACATTCTTTCACTGTGACCCAGCTGAAAAAGAGTATAAGCATCTGCAGAATAGCCTATCTTCTCAGATGCTCCTTGGTGGTGTCTGGATCCTCTTACACACAGGGCTGTGAAAGCCATTTTTTTTCTTCGGAGCTGTCATTCAGGTGTGTGAAGGAAGTTTATCTGGAAATTAATCCAGTGAGGCTGACTACTTTACCTTTTAATTTTCAAGCTTTAGCACAAAGTTGGGTTTTTTTGTTTGTCTTGTTTTGAAACATATTGCTATTACTCTTAGAGCATTAACATCATACATTTGAAATATTCCCCAAGAGATTAAGCTTACCTTTACAATTTTAAGAGTCCCTGTGCTATAAAACATGTTTTCTGAACTAATATTATTCCCTTTTGCTGCATTCTTATATTAGTCATTATGTAATGCCCTAGATCTTGTGTGGACTTCTAATACAAAACAAGAAATTTAGGAAAACATTCAAATCATCTCTGAATATCCCTAGTGAGACTATGTTTCAAGTATTCAGAAAAGTAATAATAAAGTTCTAAAAATTCAGTTGATAGACTTCTGTACTACTTTAATAACAGAAAGAACTTTTTGGGAAGAATGATGACCATATTTTTGCAAGTACTTGCAAAAAGAAGCAGTCAAAAAATTCTAACAAGATATTTTGTAGTTGCAGTCAAAATTGGATGATAGCACTGGTCCTATAAACCTTCTTCAGGATTTAAAATTAATGATACCTCACTTACATCTATTAGCCACTTTGGAAATTATTTTACTGGATATATGAAAAGGAAAGGGACAAATATTGAATGCTGACTTATCGATCTTACCCTAAAAAAACACAAAACACAAAAATAAGAGCTGCAAAGGCAATATTTTAAAAGATACATAAATAAAAGAGTTATATATGCAGTCTGAATGTTGTCTGTGGGTGAATATTTGCTATGATGTACGTGAATGGCACTTTCCCCTTTATGTGTTTCTCAAGGTCACCTGCCTCAGTCAGCAATCAGATTTCATTAACTACTTTTATCACAGTACTTGTTAGTGTTTCCAGTCTGGTTCGTGGTTTATATTTATGGCTGTAGAGTTAAATGTTTCTTTAAGTTCCACTACTTGCTGCTCTCAGCAGTGTGTCACTGTGGGGCTGCTGTGCAGACTGAATCACTAATCAAAGCAAATAATCAGTTTCTTAAGTCAGCTTAATGCAGTGATCCCATCCACAACACAGTCCACAAACAATTGTATTAGCACAAGAAGAAGTAGTCAAATTTTGACATGATGTGGGAAAGGGCAGCCAGGGTCAGGAGACAGGAGACAGGAAGAGGCTGCAAAGCTTTGAAGAGTGACTTGTCACTGGAGCTAACATAACAAGGAGTTACATGTTAGACTTCCTTTTACGCTGGGAGTTCACATACTAACCAGAGATTGAGAACAGTTTTTGTTTACACTACTTTCTCTTTACAGCACACAAGCCGTGAAAGACAAATAACCCAAAATCCCCCAAAAAAACAAACCAAACCAAATCAAACCAAACCAAGCCAAATCAAATAAATAAACTAAAACCCAAGCAAACAAACAAATAAAAACCCCAAATCACTTTAATTTGGCTCCATACCATAGCAACGAAATCAGAACAATACAGAATGCTATTAACAAATAAAAAATATGAAAATAGTCGCAATGCAGACAGGTTTAGAGAACTGGCCGTAGTCCTGACTGAGTTTGTGGAACACTGTGAAAGCTTCCATTGTTGGCAAACATGTTACATTTTATTCCCTTTGCTCAAATCTGCATCTCTTTGTCAGAAACATTTGTTATATATTCCAAGAGCTGAAGCATGCACGGTAGGCAAAAGCTGAGGATGGCAACACACAATTATCTCTACCTAGCTGAAAACCCATAAGAAGAAGTGGGAAGTGCTAGTCTGAATATACTTTTGCATACTGCTGAAGTGATAGCCATCTGCCAAACAGATAAATCCAGCCGAGGAAAAGAGCAATTTCATCAAAGAATGATGACTTAACCATGTTTTGTATAAACATTAATACCTCAGTAAATCTGCAAGTGTGAATTTTGCTTGTAAACAGCTTTTAAGTTACAGTACCACAACCAATGCACAAAGAACCACTGTAATTTCCTTCTTCACACTTCTACATAGCAGCTGAAAACCCTTTCTACAGCCATGAAATGCACTGAATATTTATTTTTACATGTTTCAAGGTGAATTTTTCCTCTCTTTCTAAGCTTAATGAAAAATATAAGGCAATATTTTGTGACAGACTTTGCTAAAGGTTACTCTTTTCAGGATGGAATTTTAAAGTGTCATTTTGTTTAGAGGCACTCAAAATGTATATTCTGCCTGTCGAAGGACATGATAAAATCAGGGAGCTCTGGAAGTAGATACAAAAACAGTCTGAAGGCATGGCTCTGTCGCTCTGCTAGCAGAAACCCCTTTTCCATTCTAATATACTATTAATGTAAATCTTTCCCTAACTTTGCATTCACATGACTCAGATGAGTCTGAACAGCATTAACTGGTAAGTCTGTGCCTACTACCCTCATTATCCCACATCTTTTCACAGCTGAGTGGATGAGCAGCAGGAGGCTGCCCCAGGAAGAGGCTGAGGTGGGATGGGGTCAAAACTTCCCCGAGGGCCACCAGCCTGCAGCAGTTCTAGCAGAGCAGGGAGGTGACACTGGCACTGGGGGGACCCTGGTAAGGGCAAAGGTGAAAAGCACAGTCAGATGACAAATCAGATTGATTAATTTCATGCCGGAAACTTCCAAAAGTTGACTTGCAGTCTTTTTGAATATTAATTCCCAAGTCAACGAGTTGAACATTCATTAGGGAATGCCATAAACAGAAACACAGGTAATGTTGTTCTGATGCCTCACTGGTATTGACTGAGAAAAGAGTTACAGTTTAAATCTACTTGTAGAGAGAGCTTTATTTGTGCAGAGATCTCTGTGTCCCTTGTGGAAAGGAAAACTAACAACTAAGTTAGAAAAACTACAGGGAATTCCAACACACTTTTACAGTTATTGTTTCTAAAGCCATTTGTAATTTCTCTGACATTTCTGAAATACTGTATTTTACATTTTTCTAAAAAACTGGAATTTAAGCTAAAAGTACAGCAGGATGTAATTTTCATTAAATTCTCTTGGTAGGCAAAAGAACAGGATTGAGAGATAAAACATCAAAAGCCTCACAAAGACGGCATTAAAAAAATTCTAATCAATTGATGTGAATAAAGATATTTGGGTGATTTAGAAGAATTTATCCAAATTGGTCTTGGTCAATGAATCTATCCTGCTCTATTAGTAATTGGAATGTCTTATTAAAACCTCAAAACTCACTGTAAAACCCTAAATATTCACTAAAACTCTCTCTTTTTTTTATTTTTGCAGAGTTTCTACAGACCCATATGTTCGCTCTTTGCACCACTTCTAGAAATATTTGGGAATTTCATGTGAAGATATGCATATATATTTTTCCCTAATGATAACACTACTTAGAATTAAATAATTCTTCTTAGAATCATATTCTCGTCTTTCTTCTAGCCAAAATTAATGGCTGAATGAACAGTCAATAACAGGCCTGCTTTTTCTTATTATTGTCCAGCAGCACACAATGGCAGCAGAGACTGCCTATGTGACTGCTTGTAGCACCTGCTATGATGACAAATGGGCACACTGCTCAAATAATTGCATTTACTACTTAGGTGTGGCTGCACCCAATGGAGGAACTCCAGATTTATTTCCATGACTTGAAAAATACTATTGTGCTCTGACCCTGGACACACAAACTGAGGCTTGAAATACATGCTTGAAACCATAAAATCACATTTCCCTTAAAACCACTGATATAAATTAAGTACTCTTGAAAGAATTATTTGCAACATAAAAGATCCTTTGGGAAAAAAAAACACCATTAAATGTAATAGACACTAAATCCTGTCTTAAAGTTACTATGATTTGGACAAAATTCAGATCATCAGCTAATATTCTAAAAATCTTACAGAAAACTACACCATTATGATATGTTAGTGAGCTTTTCTTCACACAAGCTTTGGTATTCACTGGAAGACAAAGGCAATTTTACAAGACTTTTTTCAGAATACTCTTATCCTTGTGTCTTAACAAAATAGCATTGTATCATCATTTAGCAACACAAGATCTTTGAGAAAAACACCCCTCGTGTTCCTAAGCATAAAGATTTTATCACTATAGTGATAAAATGCCTCAATCAACATTTTAAATTTGTAGTCTTCCTGGTCCTCCAAGCCCTGGCTCAGTCTTCTAATTATCCCCAAGAGGAGGTGAGATAGCTGAGTATGAGCCATGGAAAGAACTTTCTTTTTTTCCTGAAGTTTCTTAATGTCTCTGAGTATCCAGTTTCTGTGGGCAACATGCCATGTTCCACAGTCCTGGCCTCTCAGCCAAATTCTGGGAAAAAAATTTATAGTTCTATTGGCACACATTTGTTTTCATTATGTGATGCAACATTCACTCATTAATTGCAGTTTTACACACACACACATGTTCATGTCTATCAAATTATATTAATTGACTTAATGCTCCTCAGTGTGGCTACTGTGCTGCAAAGAGAGAAAAAGGACAGTAACACACACAAACCTTTTTGGGAAAAAGGCCACTTTATTATACGGACTGTCCGTATTTAAAGTAAGTTACGATCACTAGGACAGCACAGTCATTCCTTGGACAATTGGGGAAAACATCTCTGACCAAACATGTCCGGGTGCTTCATGAGAAAAACACCAGGTGTTAACTTATGAATTCCACTCTGTTTTTCACCATGTTATCATCCTGGGAAATTTCCTCCCTAACTGAAGCTGTAGTCAGCTTGTCAGCCTGGGAATGGACTTGAGAGTCAAGAGAAATCCATGCCTGAAAAGAATTTCCAAGCTGTAGTTCCCTAGCTCTCTGAATGTGTGTGTCCACACCTCAGTTATGCAGAAGTGGAGAAAAATTATTATTTTATTATCTCCATCACTCTTTGGTCCCACATACATACATATATATATACAACAGAGTCAAACATAGAGAAATCTGGATTACAGTTTGCCGGGAAAACCTCCAGAGAACAGACACTGGAGTAACAGGGTAACATCAGACACTGGTGGCAACACTAGTGGAGACCTGCTGGGCTCCATCCTCAGCTGTGTGCTCTTCAAGATCTTCATTAACAATTTGGATGCAGTACTCAAAGCACTACGTGCAGATGACACTTAATTGGAAGGGCTGTCAACTCCTTCAAGGGCAGAAGGACCTTGACGAATAAGAGACTGAGCAATCAGCAACCACATGAAGTTTAACAAGGACAAGTGTCGGGTTCTGCACCTGGGACAGGGCAGCCCTGGATGTACACACACACTGGGGAATGAGAGCTGGGACAGCAGTGCTGCAGAAATGGATCTGGGGGTCCTGGTTGATGGTGAGTTGGACATGAGTCAGCAGTGCCCTGGCAGCCAAGAGGGCCAAGAGTGTCCTGGGGAGCATCAGGGACAGCATCACCAGCTGGGCAAGGGAGGGGATTGTCCTGCTCTGCTCTGAGCTGGGGCAGCCTCCCCTCCAGTGCTGGGGGCAGTTTTGGGCGCCAGAATAAAAAACAGATATTAAGCTGTTAGAGAGCATCCAAATGAGGGCAACAAGGATGGTGAAGGGTCTGGAGGGGGAGCTGTGTGAGGAGTGGCTGAGGTGCCTGGTCTCTTCAGTCTGGAGGAGACTGAGGGGAGATCTCATACTGGTCTTCAACATCCACACAAGAAGTGAAGGGTCAGTGTCTTAGGCTGCAATGCAAGATGTAATCAAAAGCATGTATTCTATCATCATCTGTTAAAACCAGGTGGGGCAGTCATCTTTATCTCTTCCATCCTCCCTCTAGGGAAGTATCTTCTGTTAACAGGCCATTGGGTCTCACTGCATGACTGATAAAATTACATTATCCCATTATGAGATGCTCCACCCAGGGGGAGGAACCAAGCATTTCCTATCTTTTTTTTTTCTACCTAGATAAAAATCTGAGATTTGGAACACCACAAGTATAGAACAGATTATAGGGCATACAGAATGGGGCTGTGGCTGAGCCTCATCCCTAACGGGGTGCACATGTATAAGACAGGTAAACAGCATTGAAGGAAAAAGAAGCACGGAATGCTGATGTGCAGTGACCAATCACAAGAGCGTAAAAGGGCACACAGGTGTTGTGCATATAATAGGTTGTTCTGGGGAATAATAAAATGCTGATGCTTGAAACCATTCTTGCTNAAGCCATGCTTGCTGTCAGTGGTGTGCCCTCTGTCACACAAGCAACTCCTTCCACTGGATTCCCAGAGGAAGACCAGACCCTTCTACACCACTGGGCCTTCAGAGGAAAACTACAGCCTTCTAGAGGATCACTACTTCCACTGAGTCACGCCTGTCACTCCAGGAGGACTGCAGCCATCCGTTATTTAATTGGATGCTACCAACACCCTGACTGACAGGGTGTCAGGTTGTATTCTGACTCTGTCAGCATTTTTGCACTACAGAATTTTTTTTTTTAATTTTCCTATTAAATTGTAGTTCTGACTTGAAATCTCTCACTGGTTTGCTTTCAAACCAGCACAGACAGGCATTGATCTCTTCACTCACATGACCAGTGAGAGGACTCAAGAAAACAACATGAAGCTGTGTCAGGGGATGTTTAGGTTGAATATTAGGACAATTTTTTTTCCCCCAGAGGGCTGTTGAGCACTGGAACAGGCTCCCCAGGGAAGTGGTCACAGCACCAAGCCTGACAGAGTTCAAGCAGTGTTTGGGCAATGCTCTCAGGTCCACAGCATGATTCTTAGGATGTCCTGTGCAGGGCCAGGAATCGGACTAAATGATCTGGATGAGATTCTTCCAAATTAGCTTATTCTGTGATTCTGTCATTCTATGACCTCCCCTGTGGATCTGCAGCTTCAGCTATCAACAGATGTCAATGCATGCAAACCAACTGCACCTTAATGCAAGGGTTCCCCTCACAGCAAAACCTGCATGAAAGGAAAATCACAGCCTCATTACTTTGGAAAGCAGTGGACCACTCAACAGATGTTTTGCTTAAAAGCAGCAAAAGAGAAAGCATGAAAATTATACAGCATTAATCCTGCATCATGTAAGTTATGTTCATTCTTTCCATGACCTGTTGCTTCTAAATTAATCAACTGTTTGGATGGTAGAGATAAAATACCATTCTTGGTCAATCTGTCAGTGATATAAACAGTGCACTCTTTTGTTTCATTGTATGGAAATAACTTCAAAGCGACCCCCAGAGAGCAGCTAACTACAGGAGATAAAGGCTCTGGAAATAGTCCACTTTTTCTATGATATGCAAACCTTACTTCTTGGCTGGTATTTCTAGCAGTAAATGGATGTTTACATCCACAAATTGTACCACTCAACAAAGCAAAGAAAAATTACAGAAGCATGCAAGGAGATCTATATGCTTTATTCCATCTCTTCCATCCAGGAGAAAAAGTAGAAATTTAATTCTATCTCCTTCCATCCAGGAGAAAAAGTAAAAATTTAATACTATCTCCATGTATTCAAAAAGCACATGAATCAAAAACCTAAATGCAGCTGTAATACTTAAACAACTGCAAATAATTTTGTGAACCCATCCCTACAGGACCAACATATACCAAGTCTGCTACAGACAAGACAGACAGATGTAACTACAGAGACAGACAGATGGACATGTGCAAATAAATATTTTCAAATATACTGACCTTGTCATTCACCTGTCCCCTCTTTTTAAATAAAGTCCAGTTTTCCTCTAATGATCATTCCTATAAATTTATTTATATAGCTGTATCATCCCTTCAAATCTATGCTTATTACTCCCATCCTTATTATCACCTTTGAAGATTTCTATTCAAGTCTATAAATATATATAAGGAAAATGCAGGAGAAGGTAGAACTTTTGGCCCAGTCCTAGAGAAGGCACATCACTGGCAAAAGCTAAACATGGTGAGAGGAATCCTGTAACTGGGGTGCCTTGCTGGAGGGTTACAGCCCCCTTTCAGGAGGCATAGGCAGGGCAGGTAAGGTGAAGGGGTGGCATTTTATGTAATGGGTAATCTGGAATGTACGGCCCTTGCAGCTGGAGGTAGCACTGTGGAGGCCCTTTGTGTAAGAATGAAGGGGAAAGAAAATAAAGAGGATGCTGGAAGAGCAGACTTCAGGGTGCAGAAGGAGCTACTTAGTAAGGTTCTCTAAGGATTTGCTTTTGAATTTACTTGGGTCCCTGAAGGCTGGCGGCTTTTCTGTCAACTCTTATGAGTGACAATTTCATAAGAGTGGGCAATTTCAAAGTGTCAGAAGTCAAGCTAGCAGGGCAGAACACCAGCTTGGCTAAGCAGGGATCTGCTTCCAGAACTTAGGCAGAAAATGAAGGTGTACAGACATTGAAAAGAGAGACAGACAACACAGGACAGCTACAGCAATGCTGTTCCCTGATGTACAGAGAAACTGTGTTTCTCCTGCATGCAGTCAAAATTCAATTGGAATTCAGACTGCTCATCACTGGGAAAGGCAACAAAAAGGGCTTTACAAGTATTTGAAAAGCTGAAGGAGGATCAGACATAACACTGGTCCCTTGCTTTACAAGGCTGGTCATAAATAGGGACATAAACAAAGCAAAAACATTAAAGCCTTTTTCAGCTCTTGTCTTCAGCACCAGTGGTGGGCCCAGGTGCCCTCAGAGTTGGAAGACCATGACTGGGGGAAAGATACAGTGTCTGTCAACTCCAAGCTGGTACAAAACTTGCTTCCTCACCTGGATGCACATAAATCTCCAAGGGAGCTCATTCCAGGGTACCGAGAGAGCTGGATGATGGCATCACATGATCTCTCTCCATTATTTTCAGCATCTTGGGTGTCTGGAGATGTCCCAATGGACTGGACACTAGAAAAAGTTGCCCCATTTTTCAAGAAGGGAAAGAAGGAAGGCTGGTAATTACAGGCCAGTCAGTCTCACAGTACCTGCTGAAAATACGGAGGAGGTTAATCTGGGAGCTACTGAAAAACACTTGAGAGGCAACAAAATAATTTTTCACAGCCACCACGGCTTAACAAAGGAAAAGTGCTGCTTAACTAAATTATTTGCCTTTTATGACAAGGTTACCCAGGTAGTTGACTAAGGGAAGCCAGGAAATGTGTGGGGTTTTTAATTTTAGCAAAGATTTTGGTAATGTCTCTCACAGTATCCTTACTGGTAAATTGGCCAGCACACAGCAGGACAAATCAATGATACTTTGGGTGAGCAGTTGTCTGATGGGTTTGGCTCAAAGGGTTGTATTAATTGGGGTTCTAACAGATTGGCATTTAGGGCCAGTGCTCTTTAATGCTTTTTATAATCTCTCTGGGCACAGGAATCAAATGTAAATTCACTCAATAATTTTGCCTATCATACTACACTGGGAACTCCTTTGAGGGTAGAGAGGTTTAGAGAGAGATCTGGATAGACTAGAGAGCTGGGCAACCATGAACCATATGAAATTTAACAAAAGCAAGTGTTGGATTCTGCATCTGAGATGGAAAAATCCTAGGCATATGTACAAACTGGGGGCAGATAAGAGGCAGGGAAGCAGCCCAACAGAAAGAGGCTTGGGGATTTGGATTGGTGACAAGGTGAACATGAGTCAGCAGTGTCCTGTGGCAGCCAAAAGGGCCAATGATTCCCAGGAGTACATCAAGCACAGAATTACTGGCTGGTCAAGGGATGNAGAGCTGCTTAAGAGGAATGAAACTGCTTAAGAAGAAGTTCAGATTGGTCTTTAGGAAAAGATTCTTCACTGAAAGCATTGTCAGTCACTGAAACATGCTGTCCTGGGAAGTGGTCACAGCACCAAGTCTATCAGAGATCAAGGAGATTATAGATAAAGTTCTAGTTGTATGGTTAGTCCTGAGAGGAGAAGGGAGATGATGCTTATGGCTATCTTCTGATCTGAAATATTCCACGCTTCTGTGATTCCATGTGTTTTTCTGTGATTCCAACTGTTTTGCCATTACTTATGTACACGGTGTTCAAATGTTTCAATGGAGGCACTTCAGCTTCTCTCCTAAGATACCTTCAAAGGCAGCAGAAATTTTAAGGAGTGGGGCAAACTACTACAAGGGAAGAACTAGAATGCTGAGATACGTGTAGTGTTGGCCCGAATACCAGCAGGAGGACTTTGAAGGAGCTGGGTGAAGGTCTCTGGGGTGTGGGTCCTGGATGCAGTGGGAGAAGTGAGGGATCCTCCTTGGAATGCAACTTATCTTGTAGTCCTGGATAAAGTAACACACAGACACAAAGCTGGCACTTTTATCTACCTATTACAGAGGAAAAGAGCCAGTAGATGGCACTCCAGTATATGTAACAATCTTCTTGGGGTTTACAAGGAATGTAACACCTGTTGTTTTACTTGCTTACGGGATGCTATGAGCTGCATATCATTTGCAAAGGAAAATCTGAATCTCTTAGTGATGTTGGAAATGCACGTGCAGGAAAGAGGCATCTCCCTAGCAGTCAGCAGAAGTGCTCCTGAAAGTCTCCAAAGTCTCCAAGGTGCCAAGGTACCTTGTGGCCTCTACACTGAACCACAGAAGTTTTTTCACGTCACCTGGACAAGCTACTGAAATTGGTTAGTCAAGATGTTCATGTGAACCAGAATCAACAAGGACTTAACAGAGAAAAGTGCTTCAGAAAAATGATAAGAAGGGGAAATCTGTGCTGTGAATGCACAGGCCCTTCTTGTCTCCTAACAGGATTCAATATTTTGAAGTGCTTCCTTAAGGAGCAAGTGTACTTTTACCAACATCAATGACTTCAAAATTACAGCTGACCATTATTTTTCTCTTGTGGAGCAGCACTGGTTGGGCCATACTGAAGTAGTTAAACGGGCAGAAGCAATGCACTTCAGATGCAGCCTGCAGTGCCTGGCCACTTACCTAGCCAAGGTAGAGAGGCAGCACTGGAACACCCCAGGATTCACTAAACCTTTCCAATGAGCTCTGATACATTTAATGAAGAAACTGACATTAAGATGCTCATAAAATTCAAGTATTTCAAGAATTTTGTGCTTCATATAGTGGATCAATAAAAACTTGGGGAGGGGATGAGTTTTTTGGTCAAGTATAGTTTTTCTTCCAAACACTTTTACACAACATATAATGTCTTGTCCTTTCCATTTTTTTATTTTAATAATGAGATTCTGCTGAAGGCTTAAATCCTCTTTAAATTTTCATCATGTTCTAATTGTAAAGAATATGTTTCATTGCCTTAATTCAAACACAAGTTATCAATTTAAGACAGAGAAACAAAGCAGTGGTGTGGAGAGGAGTGGTTTTGCTTTAAACTAAAGTTGCCAGAAGAGGGGAACCTCAATCCATCCCACTCCTACCAGTCTCACACCAGGACCAGCACCAGATGCTCATAATCTAGAGAGGGATCACAGGTCAGCAGTAGAGCTGAGACAGTCCAAAAGAATTCCAACCACTGCAGTTAAGTCATGGGGAGTCATATCTAAATGCTCCCATGCAAATGCACACAATATGGGGAATAAACAAGAAGAATTAGAGACATACACATTCCTGTAGGACTATGATCTTACTGGAATCACAGAGATGTAGTGGGATGACTCCTATGATTCCAGTGTTGGAATGGATGGACGCGAGCTGTGTAGGAAGGACAGGCAGTGCAGATGAGGAGGGAGTGTCTCCCTTCAAGTCAATGACCTGATGGAGTGCACAGAGCTCTGCCTAGGGATGGATGAGAGACCAGCTGAGAGTTTATGGGTCAGGATCAAAGGGAGGGCAGGGACATGTGACACTAATATGGATCTGCTACAGACTGCCTGACCAGCAAGACCAAGTGGATGAGGTCCTCTATAACAGGAGCAGCCTCATATTCAGAAGCCCTGGTCCTCATAGGGGACTCCAAACACCCTGACATATGTTGTAGGGACAGCACAGCAGGGTACAGCCAATCCAAGAGGCTCCCAGCATTAACTGATGACAACTTCCTTCTCCAAGTGAGAGAAGGGCCAACAAGCAGAGGTGCTGTGCTGAACTTTGTTCTCACCAAGGAGAGGCTGACAAGGAAGATGAAGCTCAAGGGCAGCCTGGGCTGACATGACCATGAAATGGTGCTGTTCAAAATCCTTGCAGCAGTGAGGAGGAGAAGAAGCAAGCTCACTGCCCTGGACTTTAGGAGTAATGCATCCTTACAAAAAGGAAGTCTGGCAAAAATTCCAGGAGGCCTGTGTATATGAACAAGAAGCTCCTGGAAAAACTCAAAGACAAAAAGGAAGCCTACAGAGGATAGAAACATGGATATATAACCAAGGGAAAATATGGGTTAGGAAATCTACAGCCATGATAGACTTAAATTTTGACAGGGACATCAAGAACAACAAGAAAAATTCCCACAGGTATGCTGGTGGTAAAAGTAAGAGTAGAGAAAATTTTGGACCCACTCATGAAGGAAATTGGAGACCTGATTACCTGGGATGTGAAGAAGACTGAGACACTCAACAACGTTCTGCCCCTATCTTCACAGGCAAGTACACTAGCCACACCACCTCAGCTGCAGAAGAAAAAGGCAGGGGCTGGGAGAACGGAGGTGCAGAAGATCAAGTTCAAGAACATCCAAGGAACCTGAAGGTGCACAAGTCTCTGGTACCGAATGACATGCATCCACAGATCCTGAGGAAATGGCGGATGAGAGATCCTATTTGTCAGGTTNATGGTGGAGTTTGTCACATCTTGTGGACCCAGCAAATTCTTGATTTTGCCTTTTGAAAGCACAAGAGTCAGGTTTCATTCCAGCATAGCACAGTGAGGACATTTTGATCAGTTTTTCTCTGTTCAGCTTCTTAGTAAAAAATCCATGCCTCAGTGCCCTGCTCCCTAAAATGCTCCCCTGACATAAATTAATGCATTTCTTTACAATCTCCGAAGCTGTTTGCTGACCTGTCCTCCTGGCTAACTGACAGGGATTTACTCCTTCTTCTAAAAATGTCTCAGCTTCATGGCAAGCAGCTAGAAGCAGAAAGCCTCACTGGCTGGTTACACCAGGTAGAAATAGGAGCCCCTCTGCCCAGTGCAGGCTGGCACAGCAAGGCAGGCATTCATTCACTATTTACAATAGAGCAACTTCTGGAGCAACTGCTTACACATGCTGGAGCCTTGCTTCCTGGGAAGTGGCTGAACATTGCTTGCTGATGGGAAGTAGAGAGTAAACCTTTTTTCTTTTTCCTCTTTCTTGTGCATGCATAAACTTTCACTTTGCTCCAGTAAACTCCCTTATCTCAGCATATGATTCATTTTCTTGTTTTCTCTACCCTGTCTAGTTGGGAAGGGGAGCAATAGAGCAGCTTTGTTGGCACATGGCATTCAGCCAAGGTCAAGCCACCACAATCCTTTTTAATTCCTCATGTGGGGCTTGAGGGGTTTGTGACAATGGAAGATTTGATTGGGATGTACTAGATTAAGCTTACATTGCTAGTAGTGCTCAGCTGAAAATGAGCAGGCTCCTGTCTTGGCATGGGCCTCTATTTCCTGCCTGAGTATTAGAGTCTAGTGCTTGTCAGTGGCCACTTTCTGATTTTGCTGCTGCTGCTATACTACTCATCATCTTCCTGTGCTCTGCCTGTGAACACTTTGGTTACAACCATGGTGAAGCACCTGCACTGGCCACTGGCCAGCGTGGTGCTGCTGCTTTCTGTGCTGGGATACTGGGCAGGATGGAGCTCCAGTGTGAAGAGGAGGTACTGTGATGTGAATGAGACCATGACAGAGCAGTGATTCGCCTGCAGCCCATGAAGGACTAGGATGTGCTACTAGGTGGACTCTGGAAGGAGCCCCTCATTGTTAGCAAAGCTGAGGACAAGGGGTTTGTTGCAGGGTTAAACCAGATAACCTGGTCTAAAAGGAACAGGGTGGAGATTGCAATGGATATAGCTTTAAATTATTGTAAGCCATGACTTAAGTTGCATGTTTGAGGACTTATTATAAGAGAAACTACTCAAACCAATGGAGGAGAAGCCTTACAAAAAGCAGTTGCCTTTCAGCAGTGACCCAGCCTGATGTGGTGTTGGTGCTCAGTAAGTCCATGAAATACAGCACCTCTTCTCTCCTGAGGGACTCCCATAACAGATGGAGCCCAAAGTCATGGACTAATTTAATTTAACAGACATTTGTTGGACATTTTGTGCTCATTCTTCGGGGTGGTCCATAGGCTGAGAGAGCAATATGTGTGTTTCTTATATAAAAGAATAGGAAGTGGGGTGGTCATTACTGGGGTTATGTGGGACCTGAGGCAAAGCATATGGAGTAAGGATGGAGGGGATGTGCTGGTTTTAGCTGGAGTAGATATTTGATTTAGAATACCTACTTTCATTTACACTGTTGTCAATCTTATGTACTCTAAAGCAGTAAATAGTGCAAATCAATATTGAGATATATATTGTGACAGGACACTGCATCTGTACAAGATAGGTTCTATATACAAACTGTAGTCAGCATTCCTCATCCAGCAAATTTCCAGCCTAGATGTACTGGTGCAGGTGAGTAAGAAAACATGGCAATTCTTCTATTTTCTCTTTTATTTCTATTTCTGTATCTTCAATTATTATTTCATAGTGTTTTCTAGGAATTAACTGAAGCATACAGCAATGTAATTTTTTTCTGAGATTCTGTGAGCATAAAATGAAAGTGTATCAAGCTTCTCAAGGACTAAAAAGACTCACTATTGACCAGAGCTACAGACTCGTGTAGAGGTTGTTCAGATGACTAGTGAAGACCCTAGCTTGGGTGAACATCAAAGCACATGCTCATGTGAGGTATTACAGCAGACTCATCCATGAAAAAAATTAGCCACTAAATGTTTAAGTGACTAATCATGTTTCCCCTTACCAAATGGCATAAGCATGAGATGTTTGCTTCTCAGCAAAGCCAGAGGCAAAACC